>VMDO01006029.1:0-43807 GCA_007922755.1 Pedetes capensis | reverse complement strand
CAAGGCTACGGCTGCAATCGCAGAACTAGTAAATAATAATCTCTAAAGGTAAAGCACAGGAATCTAAAATATGTTGAACTCTCAAAGAGATTCTAATAAATACTAAAATTTGAGAACCATATAATTATCTAGTCTATTTTGCCCATTCTACAGATAACAAAATGACCTAACCAGGTTGATAAGTGACTTGCTCAAGTTCACACAGCTGTTACTGGCTGAAGGAGAACTAGAGCCAGGCAGTACAGGAACCCAGGAGAGGACACTTAACATATATATATATATATATATATATATATATATATATATGGAGATATATATATATATATATATATATATATATATATATATATATATATATATATATATATATATATATATATATATATATATATATATATATATATATATATATATATATATATATATAGATATATATAGATATATATATATATGGAGAGAGAGAGAGAGAGATTGAGATATATATATAGTGATATATATATCTAGTGAGAAGCTTGAGATTTTAGATAATGACAGCAGGCAGAGCTATCACACTGGTACATGAAAAACAAGGTGGAAAGAGTTCTATTCAAGAATGTGAGAGATGATAGTAGAAAGCACTTAGTAATAGGACATTCCTAATTTCAAGTCCTAACTCTGTCATAGGAGTAAATTCCTTAGATTCTTGCTATCTGTAAAATTGGTAAAATGGTAATTCTTACCTCAATGAATTTTGAGAATTGGAGATATTCTATGTAAGGTATCTGGCATAAAATAATCACCCATTATGCAATAATTATTACATGGGCTGATTACACACTTGGGAAATTACCCAGAAGCTAATATGAGGAGGATAACTATGAACAAAGCTTTCAATAAGTAAGCAATGTCAGTGGTTAGTAAAGAAAACAAGGAGGAAAAGAGAGTAGCAGAACCAGGGCTTCCATAACTTTAATGTATTTGTGAATCATTTGCAAATCATATTAAGATAGTTTTTAATACAGCAGATTTAGAAAGGGACCCAAGGTCTACATTTCTGACAATATTCTAGGAGATGCTAGTGTACTGGTCCCTGGACCCCACTTTAAGTAGCAAAAATATAGGTCTGTGGTTCACAAACTTAACTACACACCATACTTTCCTGGTTGTCTGATATTTGGGCCCTTCATCCATAGATTCTGATCTAATTAGTATGGACAATGACCTAGATTTTTTTAAATATCTAGATTTTTAAAATATAGATATTAAAAAAAAGTCTCAAGTAATTCTAAGGTGCAGCAAAATTTCACAGCCATTGGTATATGCTAATTAGGCCAGGGGTGTGATGTATCATGTGAAAGAGGCAATGGGAAATAGGAAAAGCTGGCTCTAATCTGTATCTCCTGGCATAAAACATGAGGCAGGGAGGCCCAATAATCTTATATTTGGGAAAAATGCAATAAAGAATTATTGTTGTTAGATGCCATTAGGGGAATACAAAGGAATGGCAAGTGGGAGAATGCAAACGGCTTCTGCCTGGGTAGGTGGCTAAAGAAAACAAAGAATGAGAAGCAGGTCTAGGTAAATTCATCCTGGTTAGAAGACTGAAGTCAGAGGCCTGCAGTGGCCATGGACAGCAGTCTTTGCTGGGCTTTCCTCTGGAATATTATTGCATAGGTCCCTGGGTGTCTCCAAAAATTTAGGAAGGGGTGATCCAGCTATCCTCCCTTCCTTATTTTTCTTGGTCTCTGGATGTGTTTTCTAAAGTTTGATAGTGTAAAACTACAGTGACCTTAAGCAACAAGAGCCCTCACCCCCAGAGATTGGACATTTGCTTCTTTATGAAGTAATCTATTGTTATATTTTTTCCAGATATTATAATGAAAACAGATGGCAGAATATAACAACAGGAGCTGAATTTTCAATACTTTGAAGATACGAATGTGAAGTCAAAGACCATACAAGCAGAATATCTGCCTGAAGTTAGATGAAATTAAAAATTAAAAATTTGCCAATCATTTGTGATATATTTCTGTGTGGGATTCTGTTGAGGTTCTTGTCATTTGCTTTTTAATCAGGTATGAAAAGAAACATTCTTCTATATGCTTCTTAAATGCATGTATTTGTATTATAAAATAAGAACCAAATAGCTGGCTTTAGAAAACAATATACTAAAATAGATGGTTTTACAGTTTATAAAGAGATAGCACCAGAGTACTATGAAACTTCCTCCAATATTTTTTTCCCCAAAAGTCTATCCTTTATATGGATAAAAAAAAAGTAGTAAAAGTTGTTGAAGTGCTAGAAAGGAAAATGCTATTACAAGCTATTTTTAACAGAACTTAACTGAAACCAAATGAGTAAGAGACCTAATTCCAGATCTGGCTGAAAGAAACTCTATACTCAAGATTTCCTGAAGCAGGGACTAAACTTGTTGTTGTTAGGTGCCTTCGAGTCAGTATCTGACTCATAGCGACCCTCATAGGGTTTTCAATGGCTGACTGTTTCGGGATTGCCTTGGGAATGGGTTGCCATGCCCTTCTCCCATTTTTGTGGTGCTGGGACTTGAACTCGGGACCTCAGAGACTGCAGCGCAGCACTCTACCAACTGAGCTAAATCCCAGCCTGGGACTAAACTAGGGATGCAAAAAAAAAAAAAAAAAGTATAAACATTTTAAGCAATGTTGTCTATGTATTACTTTTTGAAGTTGAATTGAATTAGGATGGTAACCACTTTCAGCACCTCTTGTAATTGCAGAGGTCAAATATGACTTGTATTCATCTTTTGTTATTCGTATATAGAGTATTACACTTTTTTTAATACTCAAAATGTGTACACATTTTTATCATCCTATATATAATGTGTGTGGGCTGGGATTTAGCTCAGTTGGTAGAGTGCCACTCTGCAGTCTCTGAGGTCCCAAGTTCGATCCCTAGCACCACAAAAATGGGAGAAGGAGATGGCAATATGCTCCGGAGGCAATCCTGAAACAGTCAGCCATTGAATACCTTACAAGGGTCCCTATGAGTCAGGGACAACTCGACAGCATGTAACAACAACCTAACAACATATAATATGTACAGTCAACCATACACTAGGTATTTGATATATTGCCTCATCCCTAAACAACCTTCTTTAGTAATCCTATATGTAGGATGAAGGCAGTGATGATTTTGATTATAACTTGTGGCATCTGGACAGTGTCCTTGCTAATAACAGCAATCCTATTGTCAGTGAACAGAGTACAGTTGTATAAATGTTGGTGAAATTTTAACACTAATGGTTGTACTAACGTTATACATAAAAGTAAGTATGAATCAAGATTCAAAGCTCCTTCAGTATCAGGGAATATCATAAAGTCTATTAATTAATTTGAGGTCAAGTAACCTATATAGTATTTATTTTTAAATATGAGTCCTGTGAAGATACTCTTGTAAATGATTTGATAAGCCACTGACACAGCTATTTTTGACTCTCTGATTTCATCTGTAGCTGACATATGGAAAAGTTGTGAGGAAATATAACAGAGAATGTTAATGATGGAACTACAACAAAATTTAGATGTACATCAGTACTCCTGTGGTGGCTTTAAAAGTAGAAATGTGATAAGCAGTAGGGGAATAAGAAATGGCATCAAAAGCCTATTTCCTGCCTTCAAGGAGTTTATAGTCCAAGAGGAGGAGAGAGAATGAGAATGAATTACTAGATAGTTTCTAATCAGGTGGTAGGTTTCTGTGAGAAAGAATGATACTTGATTCTTAGATTGGACCTGATGAGGTTAGAGGAAATAAACTTTTGATCATTTCATATTGCTGACAAGAAAAATATAGCTAGCTCAAAGAGGTAAATACTTGGTCATGGCAGTATAATTTAGGAAGTGGTAGAAGCTAGGGTTTGAAGGCAGTCCAATATTTTTGTTTTATAGACTAGCGCACAAGTAAGTATGAGAGAGGGGAAGGAGTTTGAATTGGCTTTCAAGGTTTAGGAGTTGAGGACATAGTTGTAGTTATGATTAAGAGGAGGGAAGGTAGAAGAAGCCTGCTGACTGGAAGACATGAGAATTCCAAAGAGGATTCCTGTTGGCAAGTCCCAGGAGGAAGCTGTACTCTTAACTTTCAACCTGTTGGCCTCAGAGGTCTTTTAGTGAACCTCCCTGGAAGAGCATGAAAAAAGGAGTTCATCTCTTTGTGGGGAGAGGGTTTATAAGTTTTTCATCATGTTTTCCAAGTAATTTTTAAAAGGTTAACTACAAGTCTGTTGTGGGAGTTGTTGGGGCTCCTTCTCCCTCTCTCTTGGCCTGGATCTGGAGCAGGAACTTCAGCACGCACTCTAGGAACCCTTGGGCTTGGGTGAGTGCAGCAGAGTCAGGAATGGTGATGGAGTCAGAGACACCTCAGGAGGCCTCCTTTAAACAGATCTTAACTTTTATTGTTACAGCTCTTGAGTGTTACAGCTTTATTATACAGCTTTGCTTCTGGTGCTGGTCCAGAGGCTTCTCAGATGTTCTCTGCAATGGAGTTCTCTGCAAGGGTTTTCTCTCTTCCTCTCCTCAATGGTCATCTGATGCTGTTGCTTGAAGTCTTCTCTGGTCATAGTCTTGCTTGGAGAGTTCGCTGCTATCTCCCGTCATCTCTCGTCATTGCCTCTCTCATAGTCTCCAGTGATCTCCACAGTGGTGGCAACGGAGTGGTATGCGGTGGAATGGCAACCAAAGCAGGGTGAACAAGCTCTGCTTATATACTCTGAAGGGCCAATCAGAAGCCAGGGCTTTGTTTGGAGCTAACCAATCATGTGTTTGGGTAGGAATAGGGTGTAACCAATCATGGAGTAGATGCAAACTAGGTGTTGCATGATAGATAGGACTTAACCTATCATGGGGCGTTTTGGGTTAGCCAATCAGAAGAAAGTATTTAAATTAGGTGAACCTAAGGTGATAGGGTTTAGCCAATTGGAGGGTGTTTGGTAACCAATCAATCAAGGGCCGTCGGGCAGCATGATGTCTCAGGACTCAAGGCGGGCTGGGTAATCCTCAAACCATTTAGTCCCCAAATCATGTCTCCTCCCTTCTGCTTTTGGGGGTATCCCTATAGGAGTACACACCTATAATCCCAGCTACTAGGGTGGCTGAGGCAGGAGGAGTCTGGCCTATGCAACTTCCTGAGACCCTATCTCAAAATAAAATTTTAAGAAGGGTTCAGTGATAGAGATCTTGCCTAGCATGTCCAAGGTGCTGGGTTCAACCCCCAACTTTGGAGGTGGGGTGGGGGGCAAGATTAACAATGGACCTGGATCCTTTTTCCTTATCCTATAACTAATTTTAAGCTATGTATTCAAATTATACCTCATCAAAAACTCAGGTCTTTTAAAAATCCTGTTAAAATGCATGAAAAGGCATAAGACTTCCATTTTAAAATTTTTGACTGGAGTGAGGTATTTTTTTTCACCTCTTCCAAGGTGTAATTCATCATGGTTTGTTCAATTAGGAATAGCCTCATTAGCTTCTATTGTAAATATAACATTATGTATTTACATGAACAATGTCAAGGGATGCCCAGATTTTTCAGATATAATTATCTTCAATCTCACTCTATTCTTGCTTTCTAACCTGCATTTAGAAATGTTTTATCATCTTACATCTTAAATTTTTTCTTGATTTCATACATTCTTCTAGTTATCCCCATAATTCTTTACTCATTTACGTCCATATTTCCTAAAAAGAGTGCATTCTGCTTTTTCACTAACCCCGACTGCATGCGCACATTCACACACACACACACACACACACACACACACTCATGCACACACAGTCTAGCTTTAAGTTTTGTTCTCCACAGACACTGTTCTCAAGGCTACCAACAACTTGCTGGATGTTAATCTAAGTAGCAATTTTCAGTTCTTATCTTGTCAATTTCTCCCAGCAAATGATATTGCAGATTGGTGTAGTACTATCTTCCTGAAAGCCTCCAGTAAGGAATGAGTTCTCTGAAACTTTACCCTTCAGGCTTTCATCTCATCTTTAGTTAACTATCTCTGTGCAAGTGACCCCAGCTCTTTATCTCTAACTGCCATAGATATTGTTAGTAGACACATATGGTTACTTCCCCTACATCTGTTTATTACCTTCTAACTCCATCCTAAGTGGATTTTAAATTTCCAAGCCATATGATTTAGGATTGATTCCACCTTTAGTTCCAAGATAGGGCTTTAATGTCTTAAGTCAATTAACATTAGCACTCCCAATGTTGGTACCACAATTGTTTCAGGGTTGGGTCCAAGACCTAAAATGATCAATATACTGGAGTAAATATCAGAGATTTTTCTTGGAAGGATAGGACACAGACTTTTCCTTTTTCTCTAGTTGCTGGAAGACATCTTGTGTCCACAGTTGAAGGCCCTGCCTAGGAATGGAACCTGCACAGAGAAATTTAGAGATGAGATAAACTGAATTCTTGAATTCTTGGGCTGGAAGTGTAGCCATGAAGCCCTGGGTTCAATCCCTAGCACAAGAAAGAAAGAAAGAAAGGAAGGAAGGAAGGAAGGAAGGAAGAAAGAAAGGGAAAGGAAAGGCAAAGAAAAGACAAGACAAGACAGACGGACAGACGGACAGGAGGGAGGAAGGGAAAGAGAGAGAGAGAAAAAAAAAAGAGAGAGAAAGAGAGAGGAAGGAAGGAAGGAACTCAATTCTATGCAGCTTATAGAATTTCCCCAGGAACTCACTGTATAACCTAGGTTGGCCTTGAACTCAATGTTGTCCTGCCTCAGCTTCCCAAGTGCTGGGATTAGAGCTGTGTACCACCATGCCCAGCTGAATTCTTGATACCATTGTTTTAGTCCCTAAACAAAGCTGTGCTTGAACTGTTCATCTAATTTACATATAATTGTGAGAGCTAATTGAGTTATTCTTTTGCTTATACTAGTTTTGTTTTGTTTGGGGCTGGGATTTAGCTCCGTAGGTAGAGCACCACTCTGCAATCTCTGAGGTCTCCTGTTCAATTCCCAGCACCACAAAAACAGGAGAAGGATGTGGCAACCCACTCCGGAAGCAATCCCGAAACAATCAGCCACTGAAAACCCTATGAGGGTCGCTATGAATCGGACACGACTCCATGGCACCTAACAACAACAACCTTTTGTTTGGGTTTTCTATCATGTGCAACACAGAATATCTGTGTTGATGGACTTAATCAACATCTTCCTAGAGTTGTCCCCATTATAGCATTTATCACAATGTACTGTAATTGCTTACCAAATCTGATTTTTTTCCTCTCTAGACTGTAAGCTTCTTGAATGTAGAAATTACATCTTGTTCTTTATGGTAGTTCCAAGCTCTAGCAAAGCTGATAGATACATATTAAGCATATTAAGTGTTTGAAAAATATTTGTTGAAAGAATGTTTCTTGTAGAAGTGTGCCATTATATAAAAGACCACTTTTTGTTCACTTCTAATAGAACTCAAGGTGAGGATTTCAAGCCAATTTATTTTATATTTAAGGAAAAAGTTTGATTCCACAAAAGAATTGATGACAATCTACAATAACTTGTTCATAACTTGCTGGTTTCTTAAAGGTGGGATTGTGCCTATCTTGTTCATTATGGTACTCTTAGCAACTGAAACAGAGTAGGTACTTTTTTACTATCTCTATTAGATTGCTTTTATTAGCAAAACAATTCTTTAACCTCTTCCATATTTAAAATAAAAAAGTTGGGTGTTGTGGTGCATACCTGTAATCCCAGTGATTTGGGAGGCTGAGGCAGGAGGATTACAAATTCAAGGCCAAAGACAGCTTGCACAATTTAGCAAGAGCACTTGCTTGTTGTTGTTAGGTGCTGTTGAATCGGGTCCAACTCATAGCAACTCTTATATGGTTTTCAATGGCTGCTTGTCTTGGGATTATTTTGGGGAGTGGACTGCCACATCCTTCTCCTATTTTTGCAGTGCTGGGAGTTGAACCAAGGACCTCAGAGACTGCAGAGCGGCCCCCTACCAACTGAACTAAATCCCAGCCCAGAGCACTTGCTTAGTATGCATGAAGCCCTGAGTTCAACCCAGCTGTACTAAAAAAATAAATTAAAAAAAAAAAAAAAAAAAAAGGAAGCAAAACTACCCCTTGTTCTCTCTCTGCTCTCCATCTAAGCAAAGCAGAGAACTTGCTTGCCTGTATTTGCTTTACCATTTCCTCTCTGCCTTTTCTTGTTTGAACCCATTCCATTCAGGCTTTTGCTCATATTACTCCAGTGAAACTGCTCTTATCAAGATAACCATGTTGACAAGTCTAATGCATGCTTAGATTTTCAGCAACATTTAACACAGTTGATCCATTCCTCCTTTGGGGAACATTTTCTTCTCTTACATTACAGCTATTCTTTCTCAATCATCTGTTGGGTTCTTTTCTTCTAGACTAGTAAGTAGTGTCCTCTTTGGACCTTAGTCCTTGACTGTTTTCTGTATATATACTGGTACATTCTCTCTAGGAAAAGTCATCCATTCCATTATGTTAAGTTCTATGAGCTGATGCCTCCCAAACTTTTCTTTCCAATCTCAGCTTCTCCCCATATAGTCTACTTAAACCCATCACTTGGATATCTAACAGGCAATTCAAATTTATTAAATCCAAACTTAATATACTTGATTTTCTTCAAACCTGTATTTTCCCTGGTATTTTCATCAGGCAATGACTTACACTTAAGTTGCTTAAGGCAAAAATGTAGGCTTCATCCTTGATTTTTTTTTCCTTCACTTCTATTAGAATTTCTATCAGCTAGATCTACAAAATAACTGGCTTAATAGTAACCAGGTGCCATGGTACATGCCTGTAATCCCAGCAACTCAGGAGGCTGAGGCAGGAGGATCATGAGTTAGAGGCCAGTGGCAGCTTGTGCAATTTTGTGAGACTCTGTTAAAAAAAAAAAAGTGGTGAAGCAACTGCCTAGAATATATGACCCTGAGTACTGAAAAAAAAAATTGTTGGACAAATCAGTGTTGATATTTTCTGGTGCTTTAGACTGACAGTTCACCTGGTGTCATGTTGTTGTTAGCTGCTGTCAAGTCATGTCTGACTCATAGGGACCCTCATAGGGTTTTCAATGGCTAACTGTATCAGGATTGCCTCGGGAGTGGATTGCCACATCCTTCTCCCATTTTTGCGGTGCTAGGACCTCAGAGCCTGCAGCTGTAGCCCTGTGGCATCGGATCCCGTCAGATCTCGGAAGCTAAGCAGGGTCAGGCCTGGTTAGTGCCTGGATGGGAGACCGCCTGGGAACACCAGAAGCTGTAGGCTTGGGAGAAGGACCTGGCAACCCCCTTCCAAAAATCAATCTGCCATTGAAAACCCTATGAACAGCAGAGAAGCACTGACAATCATGTTTCCCCTGTTGTACAGAGGGTTGCTATGAGTCGGATACCGACTCGACGGCACCTAACAACAACAACAACAACAAGGACCTCAGGGACTTACACTTAAGTTAATTTTTTGTTTACAAAAATGTCATTCCATATTCAAACATTATTAGAAAAATATACACAGCTCATTTTACCTTATTAAAAATCTTTCAGCATTTAGGACTAGTGTCAGATTATCTGAGATGTATAGGATGTATAGCAGAGCAGCTCTTTACCAACTGAGCTAAATCCCAGCTCCTGGTGTCATGTTGCATACCTGTAATTACAGCTGCTTACGAGGCTAAGGCAGGAAGATTGCAGGTTCAAGGCCAGAAGTGGCCTGTACAACTTGGAAAGGCCCTGATTGAAAAATAAAAATAAAAATATAGAAGAGGCTAGGGGTGCAACTCAGTGGTGGAGCATCTGCCTAGCATGCAAAAGGCCCTGGGTTCAACCCTCAATATTGAAGGAAAAAAAAGCCCCTGCTGTTTCCTTATTATATTGCAATAAATTGTTGGTTTTAGTGTTTAAAATGGAGGTATTCTAAGTCTTTACAAGCAGATGGAGTGTTCTGAGATGTTATTAATGAAATTTTAATTTGCTTCAGAATAATTTAGAACAACTGAGGTAATACTTATTAGCATGGTGGTCCAAAGAGCAAGATTCCTGTTTTATTGCTACATTTTCCTCTATCTGGTAACCAGCAAAGTGCTATAGTAAAGAGTATTCCTATCTTTTGTTTCCAAGAGGGTGATCTTGGAGGCAGGTGGAAAAAGAGCATAGGCTGTTGGGGTTTGGGGGAGACTGAATCTTCTACTCATGAGACTGTACACCTATGTCTAATATTTCTAAATAGTTCCACATTCATAAAACACAATATTAATGAGTATATAACAGTTCTTGTCTTTCTTACATTTCCTCCTTGATGATTCCTGAAACTTAAAGAGGCTGCTTGTAAGATACCTAAAGAGACAGTTTTGGGGCTGGGATATAGCTCAGTTGGTTAGAGTGCTGTTCTGCAGTCTCTGAGGTCCTGAGGTTGATTCCCAGCAACACAAAAAGGGGAGAAAGACATGGCAATCCACTCCTGAGGCAATCCTGAAACAATCAGCCATTGAAAACGCTATATGGGTTGCTAGGAGTGGGACATGACTTGACAGCACCTAACAAAAACAACAGGTAGTTTTAAATAAAAGGAAAAAAGTTACCATACACAGATACTGATCTCAAAAATATTTAAAATTAAGTATAGTTGTATCCTTTTATTATAAACATATTTCAGTGTGCTCTGTGTGAGCTGCAATTAGTATTATGCTGCAATAGAGGGGAAATGTGATGAATGATAGCAAATAAATTTAGTTTTCCCTGTACCTTTCAAGACTAAAGACTACACAAATGAAGTTATTACATGATTAGAGAATACTAAAATAAAGTGTCACTTATGCAAGCAGTAATGTTCTTTCCCTTACTATTAATATCTATAATTATCCATGAAGTAATTTTTCCCAAGATGAAAGGACACAAGGTTATTGTATTTGGAAACTTCTTTCTGAGGTGACATGGATGTATTCTTCTCTGTGCCAGCTATGGATAGCCAATACTCCTTAGTGTCTTTAGTCTTTCATAGTATTAAGCCTATTTTCATTCATACTAATTTAGAGTAGTTTTCTAGTTTAAAAACAAAACTTCCCCAAATGATCAATTCATTCACTGACATGACGTACATTTTTTCACTTTAAAAAACTACATGAACTTAATTTTTTGTTTACAAAAATGTCATTCCATATTCAAACATTATTAGAAAAATATACACAGCTCATTTTACCTTATTAAAAATCTTTCAGCATTTAGGACTAGTGTCAGATTATCTGAGATGTATAGGTGATGTAGTCCTGCTATTTTGAACCTGTAATGCTCAGTAACTTCTGGAGCTTGCACAACAGAGGACCTTTGAATGAATTTTAACCTGCACATCGCAAATGTTACCTTCTCAGAAAGACCTTCCCTATGCCCTGATTTCATTATCTACTTCTTAATTTCACAACAGTGATCATTATCTGAAATTATCTTATTATTTACTGTTGTCTCACCTAGAAAATTAGCTCCAGCTTTTTGGTTTTCAGTGAATCCCCAATGCCTAGAACTTCAATATTTGTGGAATGAATACATGCATTTTGTAATCATCTACAATTAGCGCTTTTTAAAAATCTTGTGCATTTAGAAGGAGCTGAGAGGATCCCACATTTATAGCCAGCCTGGGCTACATAGTGAGACCCTGACTTAAAAAAAAAAAAAGTTGTAACATTGGAACTCAATGTGTTGGCCACTAACAAATTATCCAAGAGATAAATTCCAACAATTTTTCTTTTTTCTATATAAGTTAGAACTACTTGTTTATAGCTTACACTATAGCTGCAAATCAGTTGGTAATCACTTAATGTCCAAATGAAATTCTTAAAAAAGCAATTTTTATCTAGCCTGCCTACCACATACCACTTAATTCCTAACAGTCACATTTCTCAGAGAATTGCATCCATTGTACAAAATCCCTCTTCCTTGAGAGGGAATAGATAAATGGATGGGGTTGCTGAAAATTTGTTAACACTAGTTTGATCTGAATCATACTGTTTTTAGCTTTACTGCAGGTTCATGAACCAAGCTTTCCTTCTTAAAGCTTTTTCTCTCCTGTCACTTGGTTTCAGTTCCACAGTTCCTTCTTTCACCATACCTAGATATTAAGATATAGTTTTTATTTTGTGGGAGTTCTGATTTTTGTCCCCCTCACCCCCCCCCCCGACTTTTTAATTAAAACACTTGTTTTTGGTTCTGGGGATCAAACCCAGGCCCTTGAGCATAAGCCTGGTACCACTGAGCTACACTTATACCCCCTAAAATCCTAAGTAATTAGCATAAAGTGTTAGATTTACATAGATGCCTTCTTTAGGCCTCTTGTCTCCCTTGGTTTCACTTGTGATTTTTTTTTTTTTTTTACCCAGGAAACTGAGCCTAACTCCTTAGGCTCCAATCGCTAGCTCTTTCCTAGAGGGTAATTGCCAGTGTTAGGGTTCTAGACACTACAGGAAATTCTGAGAGTGGCTCCCTAAAGTGGCCTTTGCCAGGAGCCAGGACTGTGGCGGCAGTCCTGGCAGGTCCTCCATCAGTGCTCGTAAGCCAACCGCCGCGCTGTTCATCTCTGGGCCCAAACCTTTCTGGACCCGCGCAGCAAACGCTGGGACCCTGGGTTCAAACTTCAGCCTTAAACGCAATGCCTTCTCTGCTTCACGGGCCACTGGACTCCGTTGGGCGTCGAACGAAGGTATGAAGTCGCCAGCTCAGTGTAGGCGGAAGAGAGTGGACTGTCCGTGGATTCGTAGGGACCTCTCTGCCGTGCGTGCTTATGCCCCCCAAAGTCCTTGCCCCACTCCGTCGCTGACAGCTTCACGGAGTACCTGGACCCCTGCGTGCCCCCAACGCTATACCCTCTTGGCCTTCCACTCCGCGCGCACGCCCCGCCCCGCGCGGAGTGGGGCGCCCCGCGCGCGCGCCCCGCCCCGCCCGTGATGGGATCCTCGGGCCAGCCAATGGGAGCCGGCCCCGCCCTCCGCCCCCTCCCTGGGCCCCCCACCCCCGTTCCGCGCGCCGCCACGTGATGCGGCTCCTTGCCAGCCAATGAACGGCGGCCTCGCCTCGCGCACCGCCCCGCGCGCCGTGGCCGTTTGAAGTGACTAATTTCTGTCATATGACTGAGGCGCCCATGGGGGTGGCGGGGCGGCTTTAGGAGCGGGGGCCTAGCAACCTCCCAGCCCAGCGACCCCAGCCTGGCCGTGGCTAGCATGGCCCCTACGCTGTTCCAGAAGCTTTTCAGCAAGAGGAATGGGTCAGGCGCGCCCGGCCGAGACGCCCGCGATCCGGATTGCGCGTTCAGGTAGGGCGCTGCGGGGCGGGGGGCGCGGGGTCGACGGCCTTGTGGGCTTGGGGCTCCAGAGGGGTCGGGGCCTTTGGTGACCATGCCCCTGCGGCAGCGCCGCCCAGGGTCCAGGAGCTGGCCCGCGGTGGGGTGGGGCCCGCTGGGGACTGGCTCTGGGTCTCCCCACCGTCCCCCTTGCTGTGGCCCCTTCCACCTCCTCCGGGTGGTTTGTTTACGTGCTGCCCGCACCCACGCGCGGCTCTGAGGGTCCGGAGCCCGCGCCGCGGCCCGAGGCATTAAGTCCGCATGCCTTCCTGGCTGCGGAGAGACTTGGGCGCGGGCTGGATTGGACCTCAGCCGTGGTGCTCCGGGCCGAGTAGTTCTCCCCTCCTCCGCGTGACCAGTCGCCCTCGGGGAGCTCCATTCCAGCCCGGCTGGCGTTGGGGAGGGAGCAGCGCGCGCGGCCAACCTTCGGAGTGCGGACAAGGCTGGCGGAGCGTGTAGGCAAGGTGCAGTCCTTTCAGGTTTCTTGGAGACTAAAATTGGAGCTGTGCGTTACCGTGCTGGGCGACCTTAGTGTTATCGAAGGAGAAATGTGAAACCTAAGAGGTTAGGGTGGCTACGCACCAGACTGAAGGAGGACCGAGTCAAATGAAGTCTGGCGTTAGTACTGGTTGTGAACTCTTTCCTCTTACACCTGTTACTGAAAAGGAATCCTTAAAAATTGAAAATGATAGGATGTAGCGTGATATTGCAAGCTTTGTTAATTTTTGGTTGCAATACCTGTTGCTGGTAGAATAACTTTTTAGAATTGTGAGATTTGATAAAAACTGGGATTGAAGGTAAAACCTAGTCTTGAAACTAACGCTGAAAAAGGTATTATGTGTCTTAAAAGTGCTTACCTACTTATTGCAGTGTGGAAACTTGCAAATATAACTAGGCCAAATGTCAACTATCACTAGAACTTGGAGGATAGTAGAAAGCCTAGTTGTATAATAGTACTAGGAAAAAATGAGACTGTCAAATTTTGCAAAAGGCAAAAGCGTGAAATGATTGTACCACACTGGTTTTAAAAGCTTTAGTTTTTAAATGAATCACTAAATTATTCACCTCTTTCACTAATGCAGGTCATAGCAGGAAATATTCAGTAAATACATGTGGAATTCAAATATTAAATGGAAAGAAATTTAACTTTTTTTGGGGGGGGGAGAAAAATCTGAATTGTGAACATTGGAAAAGTGTGTAGTAAAGGCAGTTTTCGAGGTGTTGATTTTCTTCATGGGGAAGTAAATGTCTTGCTGTGACTTGCTTTACTTATCTTTACTTTCTTTAAAGATTTCTTAAGTGTTTTTCCTTTGAAAAATGAAAGTGCAGATAATACTACATTGAGACATCCAATAACTCAAGAGACAATAGGAAGCAGGTTCTGGAGGGATATTTAACAGATGACATTTGAATAGGCAACTGTTTACTATATCCGAGCACAGTCTGACTTTGGGTACCCAAGTTTACAAGGGTCTCAGGTCTCAGGTCACATGTGAAAAAATATTTTCATGTCTGCAGTATAGTTGTGTAATACTTTACAGTTGGCAAAGAACTTTCTCATCAGTTATCTCAGTTGATGTTTCACAATATCAGGCAATGGCAGTATAGGTGACTATAAAATCCTTCTTCCAGTGTGGAAGCCCAATAGCTGCAAAACATCATAGAAACAATTGCCTTAAAAATAACATGAGAGAGCTGGGCGCAGTGGCCCATGCCTGTAATCCCAGAGGCTTGGGAGGCGGAGGCAGGAGGATTGCAAGTTTTAGACTAGAGGCAGTCTGCATAATTTAACAAGACCCTGTCTCAAAAAGTAAAAAAATGGGCTGGAGGTGGCAGCTCAGTGGCCCAGCACTTGCATGCAAGTGTGAGGCCCTGGGTTCAACCCACATTACCACACACACATACACACACACACACACACACACACAAAAGACATGTACAAATGTATGTGTGAGAAATAAAAACCCTAATTAACATCACCTTGTGACTTGCAGATCTTGTCAACTCAGGTCTTATTTTTTTTTAACTTCATTGAGTTATAAATTGTATACTGTAAGATATAAATGCATTTTAAGGGCATAGTTCTATGAGTTTTGTTGTATATACACAACTGTGTACCCATCATGCCAATGAATTTTTAGGTTCCATCATTCAAAAAGTTCCCTTATGCTCTTTTGCAGTCAGTCTCTAACACCTCTTCTTTATCCCCAAGGCAATAGCTGGTTTTCTTTCTGTCATTACAGTTTTGACTTTTCTAGAATTTTGTATAAATGTAATTATATTTCATATAGTCATGTGTCTGGCTTATTTTCACCCAGAATAATTTTGAAAGGTATCCATGTTGTTGCCTTTATCAGTAGCTCCATTTATCCTTTTATTGCTAACTAGTATTCCATTGTATGGATACACCACAATTTGTTTAACCATTTACCAGTTGGAGGATGTGTGAGTTGTTTCCAGAGCTGGGCCATTATGAACAACTGTGCTGTGAATATTTATGTACAAGTCTTTATTTGGAAATTATCTTCATTTCTTTTGGGTGGATACCTAGGAGTAGGCTTGCTGGGTCATATGCTAAGTGTGTTTAGCCTTTTAAAAATTCCTAAACTCTTCCAGAATAGTTCTGTTTTATATTTCCTATAGCCACGCATGGGCTGGGATTTAGCTCAGTGGGTAGAGTGCTGTGCTGTAGTCTCTGAGGCCCTGAGTTCAATTCCCAGCACCGCAAAAATGGGAGAAGGGCCTGGTCCCAAGGCAATCCCAAAGCACTCAGCCATTGAAAACCCTATGAGGGTCGCTATGAGTTGGATACCGACTTGATGGCATCTAACAACAACAACAACAACATAGCCACACACGAAGGTTACAGTTCCACAATCTCTTCAGTACTTTGTAATATTCTTTTTTTAAAAAATTAATTTTTTTTATTGTGGCAAGAAACATGTAACTTAACATTCACTGTCTTAACCATTTTTGAGTCTTTTGATTGTAGCCATGGTGGCTTTATAGTGTGGTATCTCCTTGTGGTTTTAATTTGCATTTACCTGTGGTAGTGTCAGAGCATCTTTTTATGTACCTCAGGTTTCTGAATAGACTAAAATTTAGTTTTTACTCCATTATGCCATGCAGTGCCGTCTCGTTTCTTCTCCCCTTTCCCCTTCCCTTTTCCCTTCTTTCTTCACTTCCCCCTCTTTCCCTCCTTTCTTTGTTCCTTTCCTTCCCTTCTCCATCTCCGTCCTTTTCCCCTTTCCTTTTCCATTTCCATTACTGGCAGGTTGAACCCAGGGCCTCATGAATGCCAGGTGAATTCTCTGTCACTGAGCTGCACCCCCAACCCCTTTTTATGTTTTGTTTTGAGACAGTGTCTTGATAAGTTGTGTAGGCTACCTGTGGCCTTGAATTTGTGATTCTCTTGCTCCAGCCTCCTGAGTCGCTGGGATTATAGGCATATTCCTCAGCACCTGGCTTTTATGCTTTCTAGAATCCTTTTTTGCTGTTTTGTTTTGTTCTTGTTGTTGTTGTTGTTGTTAGGTGCCGTTGAGTCGGTATCCAACTCATAGTGACCTTCATAGGGTTTTCAATGGCTGACTGTTTCGGGATTGCCTTGGGAGTGGATTGCCAGGTCCTTCTCCCATTTTTGTGGTGCTGGGAATTGAACTCAGGACCTCAGAGACTGTAGCGCAGTGCTCTACCAACTGAGCTAAATCCCAGCCCTGTTTTGTTCTAGTCAGTTTAAGTTGTTAAATCAAGCATGGGCACAATTAGACATTGGCAACTAAGTGTAGCTCAGTTCCTAGAGCTACCAGTATATAACGCAAGTTGTGAAAAGCCACACAGTAGGACTCTGGAATAGGAGACACTTCTGACAAAAAAAAGCCTGTAGGAGTTTTTCAGTATTGTCTTTCATTGTCTTTCATGGTTGCTCCATTGGAAAAGATGGCCAGGGACCACTATCTTCCCTTCATTCTTCACTCCTAGGACTCTTACAGATTTCTGTGGGTTTGTCTCATCTAAGTTTCCTGAGTTGGAGATGAGTTTGATATAATAGGATATTTTTTCAGTCACTTATAGAATTGAAACAGTAATTTATTTGTCATGTAAGTAATTTTGGGAAAGAAGGCACCAACTAGGAGATACTGCTTAGTGTTCTGCCCATTAGACACTTTACAGTGGAGATAACAATTACATGTAAGCCTAATAACTGCAGTACATGTAAAAAGGATTGTTTTAACCATTTTTGCTTTGAAAAAAAAATCTAATTTGGTAAAAAAGATTGTTTTAAAGGAAAATATTTGTAGGACATAATTCATGTTTTGTTAAAAAACCAATTTTTGTATTTTTATTATATTCCTAAAATAGAAACATTTGTTCTTACAGTCTGTAGTAGGGATTCTTAAATTGTTTCAACAACCTTTTAATTGGTTTTCTGTCCTCACTTTGGCCTTTCTCCAAACTAATCTCAGTATGTCATACTTTAAACAAAGCAGCAGCAACTTCTTAATAGTTAAGTCCAAACTCTTCAACTTGGCATGTTAGCCTTCTGTAGAGTTGTACGTTGTGTGTTGGACCTTAGTTCAGGTTCCTGCCCCAGTGGTGGTTGTGTATATAACTTAGGTAGCATTATTTCATAGTCATTAAAGGTGGGATTATCTGTGCAGGTGTCTCTTGGTTCTGAAATTAGACTGCTTGGTTTTCAAACTGAATTGTGCACTTAATTGCTGAGTCCTCAGGCTTTGTTCTCTTTTGTCATCATGAAATCCTTGAAGTAGTGCTTCTAGATCTCCTTTTTCATATCACTTCATCTGGGAGACATCAGACTATACTCCAGGATTTACATCCAAAATCCTAAACTCTGCTGTTCATATCACCGTGGAACTGAACTCATGATCTTTCATGCTCTGGTTGGTGTAGGCCTAGGCTACCTGTTTCCTTCAATGTGGTGAGAGAATTGGAGTTTTTCTGATTGTGGTGGTGTACCTGGAGCTAGCAGTGAGGTCAGTCTCACATAAAATGCTGTTTGAAGCAGGGTGGTAGACAGTTCTGTCTCTCTGTTCCAAGTCATTGGGTTTAAAGATGTGTGCCACAGCACCCTGCTTTTTTTCTTTTATATTTCTTTCTTTCTTTTGTGTGTGTATGTTGCTGGGGATCAAATCTAGGGCCTCATGCATGCTAGGTAAGCGTTCTAGTACTGAGCCACATCCCTAGCCCATGACAGTTACCTTGTTGGGTTGTAATTGCATTTTTATGGATCCACATCCTTCACTGGATTCTAAGTTCCATAGGCATGCACAGCCTCCCTCTAACTGGCTTAATGTTGTGTTTCTGGTATCTAGCTTAACCCTTAACTGGTATTGCGAGGTCAGAATAGACCCATGAATGTGTGCTGGACATGCAACACTGTAGCACTTAACCTAAGCGTAGGTATGTGTATCATGGGATCATCTATGACCCCAGAAGCACGGTACCAGTTAAGGGTTAAAGACTTTCACTAAATATTTGATGATGAAATAAATAAAAATACTCACTGAATTGAAAGTTCTAGGTGTTTTAACAAAGGTATTTTTTGGGGGGGGGGTAATTTACCTGAAGTTATTCACTTAATGAGTAATTTAAGCAGGATTTTCTTTGTTTACCAGTTTAAAGGAAATTTTTATTTTAAGTTTTCAAGATTTTGAGGATGGTCTCATTTTTCACAGTAGGTATATACTCCATTTAACTCCTGCCTAACACATAGTACAATTTGTGTGTTTGTGTGTGTGTGTGTGTGTGTGAATGCATACGTGTGCGTGCACTTGTGTGTCTGTATGCAGGTCTTCCCTGAAAAGATAAAAGAATGAATAAATTAACTTAGTTCATCAGACTCTTTTGGTAATGGAGAGTTTAGGAATGCAAGAGGTTTTGAGGAACCATGATTTTTTTTTTTTTTTTTTTCCTATTTGAACATCTGTGTCCTTAACTCTTGTAAGATTTTTAAGTGGACTTTTGGGGGAACTGAAGCAACACTTTAAACTAGCTCTTTAAGGACATAGTCAGAACTCTTCAGGGATACAGCCAGAGCTCTAAGGACCTACTTCGTTGTACACACACAGTTTAATATAGTGTATCTCTTGCCATAATAGCATTTTCCTCCAAGTGATCGCAGATGTGGTTGGCTACCCTCATATACTTCCACTTCTCCCTAATGTAATCCTAGTGATTGGAGTGACAGAATTGGTATCAAACCCATGTGGGATAATGAACCATCTCAGTTTATACAGTCATGGTTCCATTTGGAGGATGCAACTCGGGTTCTTTGAGGTTTTTTGGCTTGCTTTCCTACCCTGTTGTGATCTGTTATATAGGTTTTTTTGTTATTGTTTGTTTGTTTGTTTTGCAGTACTTGGGAGTTGAACCCAGGGCCTCATACATACTTGGCACATGCTCTACCGCCTGGCTGCACTCCCAGCCTGTTTAAATTTTTTTTTATCTGAAGAGAGTGTCTAGCTAAGTTACACAAGTTACCTCTGTCTTGGATCTCTCTTGATCCTCCTATCTCAGCCGCCTCAGTTGCTGGGATTACAGGTGTGCATCACTACATATAGCTTTGATACATAGTTTTTAAAAATTTCCATTTATATCAAGAAAATGCAGATTGTGTAGTTAATGAGAGGAGGTGAATCAAATGTGGTCTGTTGATAGAACCCCCACAATATGAATTTCATACTAACTTGTATATTAATTTTCATTAATTTCTTGTTACTTTAGGGTAGAAAATGTAAACTACACACTTATAACAATGCAGAAATATAATAGAAATTATTTTGGAATAATTTAAATATTTAAAATTTTTCCAAAGCAATGACATATTTGCAAGTCCAAAATGGCTTTTATTCTATTTTTATGCTTGCTTGGCAGTAGGATAGTTACAAAATTCTAGGTTGAGATTCATTCAA
This sequence comes from Pedetes capensis, assembly GCA_007922755.1. Lineage (NCBI taxonomy): Eukaryota > Metazoa > Chordata > Mammalia > Rodentia > Pedetidae > Pedetes > Pedetes capensis. The sequence goes on along the minus strand of VMDO01006029.1, from coordinate 23,567 downwards.
CTTAGAAATTTGTAGATACTGTACCATTGTCCTCCGCCTTCCAATATTACAGCTGAGAAGTTCACAGGTAACCCCCAGGAAGCTTTTTGGGATTTTCTCAGGTTTCCTTTTGTCTTCATTCTGAAATGTCAGAATGATATACCTTGTTTTTTGTTTGTTTTGTTTTTGTTTTTTAATTGATTTGCTTATGCTGGGCCTCTCAGTCTGGAGACATTTTAGTTATGTGGAATTTTCTGTTTTGATTTCTTTAATTTTATCACTTCTTCCTGGATTGGTTAGGTAAGATCCTCCAGTAGGAGCCTCCTTTATTGATCCTTCACGTTTCTTGTATTTTTTCTTTCTTCCTTCCTTCCTCCTTGCCCCCTTCCCTCCTGTCTTTTCTCTCCCCCTTCCCTCCCCTCCTTCCGTCCCCTCCTCCCCTTCCCTCCTCTCTCCTCTTCTTTCCCTCTCTCCCCTAATTCCTGTGCATTTTGTTTTTCAGTGCTGGGGTTTGAACTCTGGGCTTCATTTATGGTAGGCAGGTGCTCTACCACTGAGCTGTGTCCCCCACCTGATTCATGTGCGTTTTGATAATTTCACAATCTTCTAGAAAGTTATGCTAGGCATGGGTAACACATACTTGTAATCCAAGCACCTAGGGGACTGCGGTAGGAGAATCTTGTGTGCTCAAGGCCAGCTTGAGCTACATAGTGAGCTTGAGGTCAGTCTGAGCCACGTAGACCCTGTTCTTGCCCCCGACACCCCCCCAAAAAAATTAGAATGACTTTATTTATTTTGGAATACTTTGGATTTAAACTCAGGACCTCTTGCATGTTAGGCAAGTATTCTACCACCTCAGCTGCGTTTTTATTTTTTATTTTGAGACAATGTCTTACTAACTTGTGCAGGCTGCCTCGAAATCACCATCCTCCTGCCTCAGCCTCCTGAGTTGCTGGGAGTATATGCATACAGTCATAGCAAAAATTTGGGATTTAAATCTGCTTGCAGGTCTTTAGATTTCTAGAGAGCATGCCGTTAAATAACATCCCCACATACTCATCTCAGTTCCTTCCTCAGTAATTCCCCACAAAATTTTGTTGGAAAAAAATGCATACTGTTCAGGGAAAATAAGTGGCTCAAGGTCCAAGAGATTACTTTTTAAGGTCTTTAGTTCCCAAATAACTCCTTCAATTTAACCAAGAGTCTCTTGTTTCTTGTTAACTATCCAACCTCTCTCCTTGGCTCACCTCAGCCACTCACCCAAATACATTAGAAGGCAGGCAGCAAATAATGCCAATGTTATTGCCCAGTAAGATTGGCAAGTCCTATCGGGAGATACCATAACCCTCCTGTGTCCCAATTACTGCACTGATGCTTTCAAGACTGAACTCTTGAGCTGGGGTGTGGCTCAGTGGTGGAGCACTTGCCTCACATGCACAAGGCCCTGGTTTCAAGCCCCAGCACCATGAACAAAACAATAAAACAAACAACATCCAAAAACCCCTAAGACCAACACTAGGGTAGGTTTAGCCATTTGCTTTGCTCTTGTCACTAGTGAAGTCTGTAACTCCTGCATTTGGCAAAGGTATTTATTTATTTTGAGACAAAGAGTCTTGCTGTGTAGCCCAGGCTGGCCTTGAATTTGTGATCTTCCTGCTTCAGCCTTTTGAGTGGCGAAGGGATTTATTATTGGGAAACTCATAGTCTGCATCAAGTGGTCACATACTGTTTTGAAATATTTTTATTGAACCAGAGATAGAAAGGTAGGAAATTGCTAGACTATCTCATTAGTTGGGAAGGATCTTTTCAGTAACTGGGTAACTTCCTCAAGTTCCTTTTATGGACTGGATATTACTAGATAGTCCAGCACTATATAGTTTTTTGTTATTGGGCCCCTCCTCCACATTCCAAAGCACCTTATGCTTCTAAGTCCTTTGCTTCTCAGGAGTTCTGAAGGGATAAATCCTTTGTTTGCTCATTGACAGTCCTGTAGGTTGACATTTTAATTTGTAGCTACTTCTAGTCAGTTGCAAATTTTCATCATTCAACTCTTTATTGAAATCTCTACTCTTGATATTATCATCTCATATTCTTTTTGTTTTAAAGATATATATATACACACACATATATATACACATACATATATATTTCATTTACTATCATTTTAGTGGAGTTTGAAGGTATCAGCGTACCTTGGTTGATGTTAATTTTCTAAAAACCTTTAAAGTTTTTTATTATGAAAATTTTCAAACAGAAAAGTAAAAGGAATATTGTAACATTGTTATTACCCAGATTTCATAATTACCAACAATTTTTGAGTTTTTATTTCTTTTCCCAATTTTATTTTAAATGTTAATACTATTTCAGTTTTTGTTGTCGAAGTATTTTAAAGCAAATTGTAGACATTCTATTATTTCACTTGTAAATATCTGAGTATGAATCTCTTGAAAATTCTCTAAAAATGAACAGTGATTCTTTAATATTTAATACTCAGGCTATGTTTCATTTTCCCTGATTGTCTCAGAAATAAATATCTTTTTAGAGTTGGATGTTTGATGTAGGAGTCTCATAAAGTTTACTGTATTCATTTGTTTGTGAAATTCTATAATGTGGATTTGAGTCCAATTTCTTCCTCCTGGTATATTTTACCTTGTTCCTCTCTACACTTACTTTCTTTATTATTATTATTTCATTGGGAATTAGATTTAAAAGCTTAGTTGGATTTAGCCAGATTTTTGTTGTTGCTATTTCCCAAGACTAGTTCATTGGTGGTGCTAGGTGTTGGTATTGTGTTTCACCAGGAAGCACATAATCTCTGGTTGTACCATGTTTAATGGAGCCAAGATTGATCACTAGGTTTAGGTAGTATCATCCTGATTCCTTCATTGTAAGATTGCCTGTCACCTTTTCACTTAATGGTTTTAGCATCCATTGATGATGACCACTAAATTATGCTAGTGATTCTCAAACTTTAGTGTGCATCAGAATCACCTGGAGTGCTAATAAAAACTCAGAATGTTGTGCCCCACCCCCAACAACTATTTCTGACAAGTTTCTAGTTAGTGCTAATGTTGCTGGTGTGGGGCTACAGCCAAGACATAATATTTTTCTTATTCTAAAAAGTAAGTTAATACTGGTATTTCCAATTAAAATTAAATTTTAGAATGTTTTTAACTTTTTAAGTTTTTTATTTCTCTTATGCTGAAAAATTTTGTTTGCTAACAGTATTACTATAATTACTATAATAATGGCTTATTTTATAGCATGTAACACCACTAGTATTATTCTAGCTATAAAAGTGTTGAATGAAATTTGTTTCTTTGAAGTGATTTTTGTTTTTAGTTTATATCCTATGTTTTTTGTTTTTATATTTTATTTTTGTGCTGCTGAGGATTGAACTCAGCGTCTTACTAGATACGTGCCCCATAAGCTACACTTCCAGCACCATATCCTGTGTTTTAAAGTCTTCTGAAATAATTCTTTCCCCTATGGTTATGTCACCAACTGGATATTTAATACTTTTTTTTAAAAAAAGATCTCTAATGGCTATTTAAACAAAAAAATTCCTAAAACATTGTGTAAAACTTACATAATCCTAAAACAAAATAATTCATCTAATTCTAGTTTCCATTCCTGTCTCCTCTCTCCTTTTTCTCCTTTGTAATACTGCTTCTTTTTGAAAATGTTAGCCAGTGCATATATATATACACAGGTGCACATACACACACGTAATCATCTCTCCCCATTCTTATGAGAATGTCTTCTATTACCTATTATTTTATAGTTTTTAAAATCACTCTAAATCAATATGCAGAGATAATTCTTTTTCCTCGTCCTTTTCCTCCTCTTTCTCTTACTCTTTTTTTCTTTTCTTTTCTTTTTCTTTTTCTTTTTTTTTCTTTTTTTTAGTAGAGGGAGACAGAATCTTGTTTTGTAACCTGGGTTGCTTCAAACTCTCAGTCCCCCTGTCTCAGCCTCCTGAGTGCTGGATTTACAGGCATGCACAACCACACATCTGGCTTGTCTTCATTCTTTTTAGAGTAATTAATTGAATGAGTGTGAACAGTTTATTTAACCAGTCTCTTATTGATGGACTTTTGATTGTTTCCCATCTTTGTTGTTTTTGTTGTTAGGTGCTGTCAAGTTGGGTCTGACCCATAGTGACCATATGTAGGGTTTTCAATGTCTGATTGTTTTGGGATGGCTTCCAGAATGAATTGTCACATCCTTCTCCCATTTTTGTAGTGCTGGGGATGGAACCCAGGTTCTCAGAGAGTGCAGAGCAGCTCTCTACCAACTGAGCTAAATTCCAGCCCCTTCTCATCTTTAGTTGTTACAAAATAATTCTGCAGTGGATGGCCATTTGCCTGTCTTTTCCACCTGAATACCCCCTCCTCCATTATACATACATTTAATGGTACTTTTTAGTAACAGTTTAGTTTTTAATAATTAATAGAATTATACGTGTTCTCTATTCTGCAGTTACCTTAGGAAACTTCAGTTAACATAACGTAATCTGTCCAACATCACGAAAACTGTGTTGCAGAGATGATTGCTTTGATTTCAGCTACAGGGTCTTTCAGGACTAGAAAGAATTCAGAGGGGTAATAATTAGCAAATTTAGCTGACAGGTATAAGAGAAACAGTAGGGGACTCTAAGCATTTTATTAATAGTTGAATTTTTTTGTTAATGCCATCCCTGTGGTCACATTCCTCTACTTTTTGAAGTACAGTTTATTGAAGTATCACATATTCAGAAAAGCATGCAGATCATAAACCTAACAGTTGGGTACTTTTGCTCAGAATGAATACACTTATGTAGTCAGCACCTAGATGTAGAACCATTACCTCCCAGAAGCCTCTCATTTCCCTTTTAGCCACCCTCCACCTTTACGACTATGCTGACTTCTGACTATAGATTAGTTTTGTCTCTTTTACAGCGTGTAGATACAATCATTTTATAATTGTGTATTCTTGTATTTGGCTTTTGTTTTAATATATTTTAAATTTATTTATATTGTTGTATGTTGCTGTGTATTAGTTATGTGAATGCACAATTTACTTACCCATTGTATTATTGATGGAAAATTGTTTCCGAAGGGTTGTTTCTAATTTTTTACTATTAAGAAGTGTGTTGCTCTGAATATTCTCTTGTATGTTTATATATCTTTTGATAGGCATATACTGAATTCTTTAACCCAAACATGTCCCACACACAGGCCACATGCAGCCCAGGACATGTGGCCCCACAAAATCTTTTAACATCATGTATTTTTTAGCCTTTATTTTCTTCATGACCCCCCTTTATGTATGTGCATTAACTATATTGTGTAATTCATGAGTGGCCTAAGACAGTTCCTGTTTGCTTCATGGATCCCAGGGGAGCTAAAGGGTTGGATATCATTGCTTTAACTGATAGTTTCTCTTCAGCATTTCTATATTTAGAGTATACATTATATGATAATAGTTCCCAAGTTACACAATTTGTATTCCTGAATATGTTATGGTATCTGAGGCAGAAGGGTGGTCTGGAAATAATCCCCTGTGAATACCAAGGGATGGCAGTATATGGTTTCCAAATAAATAGAGGGAAAAGGAGCAATGGTGTGATAATTCAAAAGAATCTAAAAAAGATTAGGAAAAGAAATAGAAATCATAGAACAAGTCCAAAGGGATAGAATAGGGGGCAGAAATAAATTCCAGCATATTAAGGATCACATTAAGTGAAAGCAGACTGGATAATGAAGTTAAGACAAAAAGTTGTTAGGCTAGAAAAAAAAATTCTGCTGTATGTTGCTGTTAAAAAATATATCCCACAAATATTTATGCATTCAAGGGAAATAATTAGTGATAGTGTGAAAGTCAAGGACTTGTTTATTGATTCATTCCACATCATTGATTTTTACTCATATGTGACCATAGTAGTTCTGACTTTAAAATAGGGCCTCACGCATACTTTGTAAGTGCTTTGCCACTGAGCTCTGCACCTTTAGCCAATTTTTTTATTTTTAAAATTTACTCAGGGTCTTGCTAAGTTACACAGGTTACCTCTGGTCTGGAACCTGTGACTCTCCTGCCTCCACCTCCTGAGTTGTGAAGATAGCATTTTAAAGGGATTTTTGGTCATGTTAAAATTACGAATATGTTCCAGTTATATCAACTTAGCCAGGTGCAGTGGCACAAGCTTGTAGTGCCACTTGGGAGGCTGAAGCAGGAGAATTGCTTGAGCCTAGGAATTTAGAGCCCAGCCTGAGCAACATAGGGACACCTAAAAAATGTGTGTGTATACATTTGTATATATGTCCCCAAGGTACACAAGTACAAGGACTGAAAGATTGGAAACAAAATGTTGGGAAAAAGAATCAAGACAAATAACCAAAAGAAAGCTGGTATAGCTCCAGTCAGATCATATAAAATAGACTTTAAAACAAAAAATTTACTAATGGTAAATATGACAAAAAATATAATTCACTAGAAAGTTGTATGTTTTAAACACAGGTAAAGCAAAAATTGTGAAGAATTAAAGGACATGTCTGTCATTACAGTAGATAATTTTAACATATCTCTCTTATTAAAGATCAAGTATCAACAAAATTAAGAATAAAATATATTCTAGATCCAGGCATGATGGCATACTCTAGTAACCTCAACACTCAGTAGGCTGAGGCTGGAGGATTGTGAGTTTGAGGCCAGCCTCAAACAAACTAAATAAATAAAACCAGCACACCCATTTGATATAGTGAACATTTATAGAAACCTGCACTTGGTGAGTGGAAGAAACATGTTTTTTTCTTTTTATAGAACGCTGTGGAAACAGTTTGTGAATCAAAGGAAAAAGCTAAACCCTAAATGGAAAATAATTACCACTGAATTATATTAGATATCATATTACAAAACTTGGGATATAGCTAAAATCTTACAGTGAAATATATAATACTTGTATAAGAGAAGAGGAAAGACTCAAATTTTAATGAGTTGAGTGTTCTACTTAAGAAGTTAGAAAAAGGAAAACAGAATAAACCCAAAGAAAATGGGTACAATAAAGCAAATAGCCATAATTAGTGAAATAGAAAACAAATGTATAGTAGAGAGAATTAAAAAATCCTCAGTATTGTTTCTTTGAATAAACCTGGTTAAAAAAAAAAGGAAAAGAAATGATATTTAGATTAATAATATTAATAAAAAATGAAGCCAGGCACTGTGGTTCACACCTGTAATCCCAGTAACTTGGGATGTAGAGGCAGGAGGATTGCAAGGTCAAGACCAGAGGCAGTTGTGTAATTTAGTGAGACCTTGTCTCATAATAAAAAGTAAAAAAAAAAAAAAGTGGGCTAGGGATCCAGCTCAGTGGTACAGCACTTGTAAAAGCATGCAAGCATGAGGTCCTGGGTTCAACTCCCCAATACCGAAAAAAATTAAAAAATAAAAATTAAAAATGGAGCTGGATGCCATGGCACACGCTTGTAATCCCCGTGACTTGGGAGGCTGAGGCAAGAGGATTGTGAGTTTGAGGACAGAGGCAGCCTTCATAGTGAGACCCTATCTCAAACTAAAAAGGAGCTGGGCATGCAGCTCAGTGTTAGAGCACTTGCCTAGCATGAGTGAAGTCTTGGGTTCAACCTCTCAGTACTGAAAAAAAAATGCTATGGGTGTAGCACAAGAGTAGAGCACTTGTCCAAATGTGCAAGGCCCTGTGTTCAACCCCCTAGTACTGGGGGAAAAAAAAAGATAAAATAAAAAATGGAAGAGATAAGCTGAAGTGAAAAAGATAAGAAAATGTTATTAACTTTTATAGCAAAATATTTATGTCAGGCAGAATTTTAAGGACTTTAAATATATTCATTTAACTCTTAAAACAACTCTACAAAGTAGTACTACTCTACAAAGTAGTACTACAAAGTAGGTACTATCCTATTTTATAGAAGAAGAAACTGAAATACAGAAAGATAAGGTAATTTTATCAAAGTATAACAGCATGAGGTAGAGCATGCTATAGGATGGATGTGGTTTGTCCTTTTGGAAACTCATGCTGCGGTTTAATTCCTATTTTGGGGTATTTAAAAAGATAGAAACTTAATCCAACTGTGATGTTTAGATGAGGAGTCTTTAGGTAATGATTAAGATTAGATAAGGTCATTGGAGTGGAATAACCCACATGATTGAATATAAAGAGAGAAGAGGCCAGAGGAGACACACACAGTGCCCCCTGTCTCTTGCCATGTGATGCCCTGTGATTGCCTTGGGGCTCCTCCAGCAAAAATCTCATCAATAGATGCAGCCCTTTGCCTTTTGACCAGAAGGGTGAGAAAAAAATAAACTTCTTCTTTTCATAATTTACCTAGTATGTAGCATTATTGTTGTTAGGTGCAGTCGAGTTATGTCTGACTCATAGTGACGCTGTGTACAACAAAACGAAATACCACCCGACACTGTCCCATGTACATGATCTTTATTTTTAAGCTCATTGTTGCAGAATCTTCCTTTTTTCGTTGACCTGCCACTCTCCCAAACATCATGTCCTCCTCCAGGGATTAGTCCCTCCTGAAAACTTTTCCAAAATACATAAGACACAGTCTAGCCATCTTTGCTTCCAAGGAACACTCTGGTTGCACTTCTAGGACAGATCTGTTGGTTCTCTTGGCAGTCAATGGTATATTCAGTATTCATCTCTGGCACCATTAATCAAAAAGCATCGATTCTTCTCCTCTCTCCCTTATTCACTGTCTAGCTTTCACAAGTGTATGATACAACTGGAAATACCGTAGCATGAGTTAGGTGCACCTTTGTCTTCAATGTAACATCTTTCCTTTCCTTTCCCTTCCCTCCATCCCTTTCTCTCTTTCTTTCTTTCTTTCTTTCTTCTATATATTTATCTCTTTCTATTAGTAATGATAATGGGGTACAGAGTAATACAGCATTGGCTTTTCCATTATGCACCCATTACATCACTTCTGACAACCCTTTCATCAACCCACAAGGTTCATGGAGCCTTAGGGCTAATATGTAGTAAAACTCGAATGCATATTTGGGTTACATTCCCCTATTTTTCCAATATATTCTTGAAGTTGCGTTATTTACATTAAGATTATTCTGTTCCCCTTTATCCCTCTACATTGACTCTCCTCCCCATCTCACCCTCCACAATCTTCACTTCCCTCTGCTAGTTCCCTCCCTCCTCCTTTCTACTCTTTATATTGTCCCTTTATCACTAAGTTCAATTGTGCATTTTTATATATCAGTTTATGTGTAGGATTTTTTTCTTCTTTTAATTAAGATTCAGCTCCCACATATGAGTGAAATATGGCATTTCTCTTTTTGAGCTTGTGTTCATTTGCTTAAGATGCTGTTCTCCAGTTCCATCCATTTTGCTGCAAATGACATTATTTCATTTTTTATTGCTGAGAAGTAGTCCATTGTATATATATTCTTAAAGAGGTCTTTTTCAATAGCTTTTCCCAAGGCAGTGTGTCTTTTGATTTCTTGACTGCTGCTTCTGTGTGCATTGATTGTAGAACCAAGTGAAGTAAAATCTTGGACAGCCTCAATCTTTTCTCCACTTGTGAAGTTGCTTATTGACCCAGTTGTAAGGATTTTTGTTTTCTTGAAGTTGAGGTACAGTCCATACTGAAGACTGTATTTTTTGATCTTCATCAGTAAATGTTCAAATCCTCTTCACTTTCAGCAAGCAAAATTATGTCATCTGCATAGTACAGGTTGTGAATGAGTCTTTCTCCAATACTGATGGCATGTTCTGCTTCTTAAAGTCCACCTTCTCTGATTATTTGTTCAGCATAGAGATTGAAGAGGTACAATGAAAGGATACAACGCTGATGCACACCTTTCCTGACTTCAAACCAAGCATTGTTACCTTGTTCTGTTCAAACAACTGCTTCCTGGTCTATGTACAGATTCCTTATGAGTACAGTTAAGTCCTCTGGTATTCCCATTCTTCACATTGTTATCCATAATTTGTTATGATCCACACAGTCAAATGCCTTTGTATAGTCAATAAAACATTGACATCTTTCTGGTATTCTTTGCTTTCCATCAAAATCTACCTGACATCAGCAATGATGTCCCTGGTTCTATGCCGTCTTCTGAATCTGGCTTGTTTTTCTGGCAGTTCCCCATCAACATACTGCTGCAGTCGCTTTTGAATGATCCCTAGTATCATTTTACTTGTATGTGGTATTACTGATATGTTCGATACTTTCCACATTAGTTGGATCTCCTTTCTTGGGTATGGGCACAATATGAATCTCTTCTGGTCAGTTGGCCAGCTATTTTCCAGATCTCAGATCCTGGAACCTGATTAGTTGTGAATGCCATGTTTGGTGTTTATTGGTGGGGCCCGCAGCAGGAAATTAAATCTCTGTTCCTGTTATCTTACCTGTTTCATAATAGTTCACTAATTTTTTGAAAGGATTAAATTAGTATATGTAAAATACTTTTAACAATGTCTGGCATATTGAAGTGCTAGTTATTGTTTTTATTATTAAAGTTTAAGCATAGATGATTAGTCTGTGCAGATTCATTTAATAGAATTCAGCTTCCATTTATGGTAAAAACTCATAGCAAATTTAGAAGGGAATTTCCTTAATCTGGGTAATTTTTGTAGGTAAAAGGTATCTGCCAAAACCACAGCCTGCATGTTTGGGGAAAGAGCAGTATAAACAGATTGACACAGGCCACAAAGTTGAATGGCCCCAAATAGTAATGAGAATGTGGAGCAGTGAGAACTCTTGTATAATCCTGGTGGCAGTGTAAATTGGTGGAACCACTTTGGAAAGCCATCTGGCATTGCTTAATAAAGAAGAAAAAGCTCATATCCTATGACCCATAGGTTCTACTCCTAAGACAATTGTTTTACTTCTTGCAGAATTTTCATATACTTTTCTGTATTTCCCAGCTTTTATACTCAGGGCCATGTTTCTTTTGTGGCCAGTTTGCTATAAATGACATTTTCTTTAGTTGTTTCTTGGGCTGAAGTTTGGAAAGGTGGTGTGTATGCTTCATGCTGTCATCTGTAGAAACAGCCATGGAAACCTTAAAAGATTTTGATGTCTGGGCCTTTCTCCAGCCAATCAGATCAGATTTTAATGTGCTGCTGGGAACTAGAATTACTGGACAAGAAAATAAGATGGAGAGGGAAGATGGTACCTTCAGCTAGATACTGTGGGATTATAAGGCCTGATGATGATACCGTAGAAAAACAGTGAGACAAACAGGCAGACAGACAGACACAGAGAAAGGGGAGAAAAAAACTACTTGATTATGCCTCTCTGGCCACTTTTGAGTTACTGATATTGGTAAAATTCATATTCTGTAGTAATTCCAGATTTAGATCATGTTCCCCTTACAGAAAATTAGGAACTAAGAGTTTTGTTTTTTACTTAATTCTTTTATTCTTACTTTTCTTTTTAAATCAATTTTCTTGAAATATGACATATTCAGTAAAATGTACTCTCTTAAGTACATGTGTATTGTTCGTGCCTTTTTATTTTCTGCATTTTCTGGTGATTTGACCACTAGGGTCTTGCCTATTCGGAAGAGACTGCCCTTCTCAGGGCAAGCTAATTCCTGTGAGGAGTAGACCTTTCATATGGAAACGAACAATCTAGAACCCTACCCCCCAACTCCTCCTTATATCCTGGGCCAGTCTCCTGCTTCTTTAATCATAGCAGGGCTAGGGACCAATCAACCCGGGATGGTCTCTCTACTCTGGAGACCACTGAAATTATTCAAACTAGCCAGTCCTAAATCTGCTTAACTTGCTTACCCTGCCTTGTCCATTTTTTCCCGTGAAAACCACAGCAAAGGCCCTTGTCACATTTTCTTCTGACTGTCTTGCCTCCTAACCCACCCTGGTACTACCCCATGTTGCCATGTATGGAGCAGTATGCCTCTTATTTATAGAGAACTGTGGCTATATGGTACATAGCTCAGTGGAAGAGTGCTGTGCTGGCCTAGGAGGCCCAAAGCCCTAAGCTTGATCCCTAGTACTGAAAAGCAAAATGAACAAAACAAAACAAAACAAAACAAAATAAACCCTGTAAAACAGTGACTATAAACTTCTTCATTACAATCATTTCTGTGCCTACGTTTCCCTGTCTAACCTTACCTAATTGAAACAAACCCCTGGTGCATTTTAAAACAATACCATCCTATGACCAGTGTGTACACGTGTGTAACAACCACTATAATCAAATACAGAATATTGTATTACCTCAGAAAGTTCCCTTGTACCTATTTGTCTATCCCTGACTCTCTATCCTATCCCCTGAAAAATCTCAAGTCTTCTTTCTGTCCCTGTAGATTAATTTTGCCTACTCTAAAATTTCGTCTAGGCAAAATCTTATTCTTTTCTGTCTGTTTTTTAACTCAGCAATGTGAGTTTGAGATTTATTAGTGTTGGTGTTTAAGCAGCTCATTACTCTTTTTCTTTTGAGATATTAGGAGGTTGAACCCAGGGCTAGGGCTTGCACATAATTAACAAGTGCTCTACCACTGGGCTGCACTTTCTGACTCTTTTTGTTTTTAAAGACAGAATCCTGCTAAGTTATGCGGGCTGCCTCTGGCCTCAAACTTGAGATTCTCCTGCCTCAGCCTCCTGAGTTGCTGGGATTACAGATGTGTGCCACTATGCCTGGCACTCATTACTTTTTATTAAAGACCAGTATCCCATTGTATTGATATACCAAATGGTCCTCCCATATACCAGTTGGTGGATTTTGGGATTATTTCTAGTTTGGGGGGAACTATTACATGTACAGCTGCTGTGAGCATTCATGTGTAAATCTTTTTCCAAAGTTGTATCATTTTACTTTCTCACTAGGAATATATGATAATTCTAGTTATCACTGGCATGTGATATCAGTCTTTTTAATAGCAAGGAGTCTGTTGGGTGAGAAGCAACATTTCATTGTAATTAATTTGTCATTCTCTGATGCTTGCTGATATCCAGCATCTTTTTCATGTTTATTGGACTTTCATGATTTTTTTTTTGTAAAATGTTCAAATACAAATTCAAAGTAATCCCTGTTGATCCTCTGTATTTTGTTGGTGTCTGTCCTAATTACTCTTTTTGCATCTCTAATTATATTAATTTGGATCTTCTATCTCTCCCCTTTAGTTTGGCTAAGGGTTTGTTGGTTTTATTTATCTTTTCAAAGAACCAACTCATAGTTTGATTCTTTTATCTTTATTATTTCTTTTTGTCAACTAGTTTTTGGATTGGCTTGTTGTTTTCCTAATACCTTAAGGCACATCATCATTTATTTGAGCTTTCTCTGTGTTTTTTTTTTTTTTTTTAATGTAAGCACTGTGAATTTCCCTTGTAGAATTGCCTTTGCTGTATCCCAAAGGTTCTGGTAGATTTTTATTTTCATTTTCCTTTGATTCTAAGAATTTTTAAATTTCCTCTCTGATTTCTTCAGTGACCCACTGATCATTCAAAAGTGTGTTGTTCAGTTTCCAGGTATTTGTAACATTTTTGTGGTTTCTTGTGCTGTTGATTTCTAGTTTTAATTCTGTTGTGATCTGGTAAGAGACAAGGACTAATTTCAGTTGTTTGTGTGTTGAGGCTAGTTTTGTGAGCTAAAATGTGGTCTGTTTTATGAAGAGTTTCATGTGGTGCTGCAAAGAATGTGTATTCTGCATCTGTTGGATGAAATATTCTATAGATATCTCAAGTCCAGTTGGTCAATGATGTTATTTAGCTCTGTGGTTTCTTTATTGATTTTTTTGTTTGGATGACCTGCTGATGAGAGTGGAATATTGAAGTCATCCATTATTATTATATCTGGACCTGTCTGTTCCTTTATGGCCAATGTTCATATTAGGAAATTAGAAGCATCAGTGTTTAGTGCATAAATATTTACAATCCTTATGACTTCTTGAATGATTGCTCCCTTTATTAAGAATGCAGTGAGTAGCCTTTTTTGTCTCTTCTGATTAATTTTGGGCTAAAGTCAACGTTATCAGGTATCAGCATAGCAACCCTTGCTTGCTTGCATATTATTTATTTATTTATTTATTGGCTTCTGCATGCTTGGTAAATTGTCTTCCATCCTTTGATTTTCAGTCCTTGTGTGTCTTTTTGAGTGAAGTGTGTCTTGAAGACAGCAAATATTTGAGTCTTCTGTCTTAATCCAGTTGGCTAATCTTTTAACTGATGCATTAAGACCATTTATATTTACGGTTATTACTGAGAGGAATTTCCTATTTTGTGTAATTTTGTTGGTGGTTTTTCTGGTTGGTTTGAGCTGATTGTTCTTTACTTTCTCTCCTGTTCATATTAGGGGTTTGTTGGTTTACTAAGTTAGATATTCTTGGTTCTTTCTTAGCTTTCGTTTGTTCATGTATTCCTCTCATGAGGTTTATTCATTCTTGTATTCTTGTGTTTGTGCCTGTCTTCTTCCATAGTGTATAGGATTCTTTTAAGTATCATCTACAATGCTGGTTTCGTGGTCATGAATTAAGTTTGTCTTTATCTTCAAAGGTCTTTATTGATTTGAAAGGACACCTTTGCTAGATATAGTAGTCTTGGTTTGCAGTTAATTGTGTTCATGACTTGAAATATGTTATTCCATGCTCTACTGGCTTTTAGGGTTACTATTAAGAGGTTTGATGCTATTCTGGTGGATTTGCCTTTGTAAATGAGTTGGCGTTTTTTTCTCTTGCAGCCTTCAAAATTGTTTCTTTGCTTTGTAGTTTTAGCATTTCAACTATAACATGACACAGAGAGGATATTTTCTGGTCATGTCCTTGTGGTGTTCTGGATGCCTTCATTGTTTGGGTGCCTTTTTCTTCTCCTAGATTTGGGAAGTTTTCTGCTATTATTTCATTGAATAGATTTTCTATGTCTTTAGCGTTAGTCTCAGCTCCTTCTACACCATAGATTCTTAGGTTATGTCTCTTCCTCTTGTCCTATTGGTCTTGGAAGTAGTCACCACATTTCTTTTTAAAAAATTTGTTCATGTCTTTGAGTGTAGTTAATTTCTTCTGTTTTGTCTTCCACCCCTGATATTTTTTTCTTCTGCTTGATCCAGCATGATGGTGTTACTTAATACTGTGATTTTTATTTGGTTTATTGTCTTTTTCATTTTCAACATTTGATTTATTTTTCCCAAGACCCCATTTTCTTGGCTGAATTTTCCTTCTGCATTAGATACCTTCTATGTCAAGTACCTGAGTTAGTCATTTCATTCATCTACTTATTTTTGTTTTCTTTGAGATCACTTATAATTGTTATAAGTAGACTTGAATTCTTTGGCATATCAGGCATTTCAGTATCTTTGGTTTCAGTTATTGAGGAGCCATGGTCATTGGGAGGAGTTTCATCATCTTGCTTTTTCATATTTCTTATGTTTCAATATTAAGATTTTCACATCAGTTTGAATGGTTCTCTCTTCCTGTTTTCTTTGGGGGGCGTCTTAATGTACAGTCTTCTCTTGGGATCTTGGTCTCCAGTATCAGTTGGAGAGGGCAAAGCAGTCTGTTGCTGCAGTAACAGGATTACAGACCAAAACCAGATTTACATTTACAATTAAACTAATTTGAAGCCACCTAATACTTAAGAAATTACCTTAGATAAGGAAATGGCAAGGATAGTGTAGAAGAAGCAATACAGTTAGACATTAATTGTGGCAAACATATCAGTAGCAGAAATATGTAAATCAGAGGAGGTAGGGGGAAGAGGAAAAGAATGGAATTGGATAGGAGAAAGGGCAAAGAGCAATGAAAAAAGAGAATGTTAGAGAGTGGGTGAGAAAAGAGCAGGCGATAATATATATCTACTTTTGCACTGTAGGAAAAATGAAGTTATATAAACATTGCAAGAGGTCTAACAAATACAAACTTAGAAGTTCTTTGTTTTTAACAAATAAATATAGGTTCAGTTAATATTGAAAGTATTATAGCCAGGGAACTAGGATAACCTAAAAGAAAAAAAAGATTATAAATGTGAAAAATGAAAAGAAAAAAGAAAACAAAAAATTAAAGAAAGAAAGAAAACCCACATCTGAGTGTCTGTGTTCCTATCTGCTGTCGAGCAATACTGTCTAGGTGTCTGCCAACCAAGACATGTCTAGGAAGTCCCATCTGTCGGCTATATATTATATGGCAGTATTTCCAGCGGTGTCTGAAGCTAAAGTTGAGTTTACAAACTGCAGGCATACCCTCCTAATTTCCTAAGCAGCTCAGGCACCATCTCCAGCCCTGATGATGTGGCTATGGTTGTTGCCCAAGTTGAGTTTACAAAGTGCAGATTCTTAGCCTGTATGCACTTCAGATGTTCAGGCATCACTGTCACTGTGGCAGCCAATGTTAAGTTTACAAACTTTAAGTGCACTTCTCTAGTTTCTCAGCTCCTTTCCACTTCAGGCATTTAGGCACCTCTACTACCACTGTCATGGTGCTGCCCACCCAAGTCAAGTTGACAAGCCACAGGCACACTTCCCTATTTTCTTAGCACTATACACTTCAGGTGTTGCCTCTCCTTTGTGAGCGTTTTGTGGAGCCTATGGATTTGTGTCCCTTGGCTCTTTGGTGTGCTGTCAGTCCTTTCTCTCCTCTCCTTAGTAGGTCAGTTCCAGGGGATCTGCTTCCTCAGAGAAGGGTGGTCCTTTGTTGTGTTGCTCTGAACTTGTTAAAGTGGATTTTTTTTTTTTTTCTCTTACACTCACCTTTTTCTCAGGAGAGGTTGCTGGTATCTGGATCTCCAAGCTGCTTTTAGACCTGGTGAAGTGCTTACCTTGTGGGAGGGATTGGATCCTCCCTTTCCACTGCCAAGGTTAGAACCAGTTTGTGGGCGCATATCCGTTTTGTTCTTTCTGTTCCAAAGTCTCTTTTGCTCTGTGAATTTGGTTATGTTAACACCTTTATTGTATCCTCTGTTGCATTCTCAATTTTTTTTTTTTCTCCTGGAGTTTCCGTTTCTTTGTTACTCTAGGATTTTTCATTTGCACAGTTACAGGGAGGCTGCTTCTAATCTGCCATCTTAGTTTTCATTCTGTTTTTTTTTTTTCTTTTTGACAGGGTCTTATTTTATATATAGCCCAGGCTCACCTGTAACTTGCTGTGTAGACCAGGCTGGTGTCAAACTCACATCTGTCTTCCTGCTTCAGTCTCCCAAGAGCTGGGATTACTGGCGTGCACCACCACACCCAGCTTCAGACTTCTTTATATACTTTTTAGATAAAAGTTCTTTATTAAATAGGTGTATTGCTGATTTTCTCCAGCCTCTGCTTTTCCTGTTTACATCTTAGTGGTGTCTTTCAAAGATCAGAAGTCTTAATTTTTTTTTTTTTTTTTTTTGGCTGTTGTTTTATATTATTTTTTGTTTTTTGAGACGGGATCTCCCTGTGTAGCCCAGGCCAGCCTGAAAATCCTGGTTCTCTTGCCTCAGCTTCCCAAGTGCTGGGATTACAGCTGAGCGTCACCATGACTTGCTCAAAAGTCTTAAATTTTAGAGAAGTCTAGTTGATTATATTTTTCAAGTTTAAGAGTCTACAGGCATTTTACTCTGACTTGGATGGGAGATTACCTGGGAATATTGGGTGCTGTAGGCTAGGGAGAAGGACCCAGTAGGTAGCTCATTCCCAAACAATCAGCCATTGAAAACTATGAATAGCAGAGAAGCACTGATACAGTGCTGGGCATGGCACAGTGTTGGCTAGTGTTTCGTTCTGTTGTACATAGGGTCACTGTGAGTCAGACCCAACAACACCTAACAACACAACAGTTTATTATGTTTTTAAGTTTTTAGTATTAAAATTTCTGTGTATGTGTGTGTAGGTTGTGTGAAAAATTTACACCACCCTAAGAGCATAGTATTTTCTCCTATTTTCTTTCAGAATTAACCTTTATGGTATAAGGTACGACTGGGCTTCATTTTTTTCCCCAGTATGAATATCCAATACATCTAGCATTTTGTTTTGTTTTGGAGAGACAGTGTAGCCTAGCCTGCCCTCAAACCTTTGCTCCTCCTGCCTCGGCCTCCTGAATGCTAGGATTACGGTCATGTACAGACATGCTGGCTTTTAGCACCATTTTTAAAAGATGTTATCTTTTGATATTTACTTAATTAGACTCTTTCAACATGTATCTCTCTTTTATTGATAAATTATAGGTCAGGGGAATTTCCTAAGGGATTTTTTAGAGGGAATGAGCAATAAAATTTGCATCCATCATATAATTGAAGTTGTATGATTATGCATGTTTCTGAAATACAGAAAGAGAAATGATGAGATTTTTATTTCACTAGTCAGTCCAAACACAATGCTTTGTAGGCAAAACATTTGGTAAATAAGAATGCTTGCTTTGGGACTTAGTTATAGCTATACATAAAACCTGAAAACTTTTTTATTCATCTAGTATAAGCTGTCTCAGGTTTCAAAAAGCCAGTGTGTCCAACCCCAGGAAACCTAGAATCCAGTGGCAGAGAGTCTGCATTCATCTAAAGAGAGTATATATGCTTGGTAATATATTAGAAAGGGAATGGCTTTTATATTCTTTGCCCATGGTGTTCTCATCCTTGAGTGTGCAACAGAATCACCTGTAGTTGTCTTTAAAAATCCTTCAGGTTGCCCTACATGGAGTTCATTCTCAATCTTCTAGGATAGATTTTTGGGTGTGTGATTGTGGTAGTTTGTACTGAAGCTCTCTCACATGATTTTGCGTTCCAGCTCTTGTTACCAATCTAGTTACTAATGGTATTTCTATTTTCATATTTGACTTCTCTGTACTCTTATGAAATAAGTGATATTAAGTCAGTTTTGCCCTTGAGGAAAATAAACCTTAATGTGAGTAAATATTTTCCTTAACAAGTGAAATAAGCAGGAAAATTCTCAGAATATATTTTAAATTTTGAAAGTTTTAGATGATATGTAACCTCAAAAATTAAAAATACATATAAAAATATGTCTGTAATTTACTAAGTTCTCAGTCAAGCAAATATTAGAAACAAATAGTTTATTCAGGTAAAAGAGTGCTAAAGTAAGCCCTGTTTTGTGATTGTGAGAGTGTAATGGATCCAGCTATTTTGAAAATAGCAGTTGTGTGAAGGTCATCCTGTAAGCATGTTAGGTGTTCATTGAAGAAGTATTTGAAGTTGTTTTCAAATTGTTGCTGTGTTCATAATTAGGAGATTGATTAAGTTATTATGTTATATACATTAGAACATTGTATGATATGTCCTGGTAAAAATTTCCACATAAAGTTTGAAAAACTATAGGGCAGTTTGCAGTATGATTTTGATTTTGTAAATGTATGTATGTTGACTGTTATATTTGCACATGTGTAAGAAAAAGTCCAGAATGAAGCACAAAAATGTTGAGAATGGTTACATCTGGATAAAAGGTTGTTAAGATGGGGTTTTTCACTTTTCATACTTGTTCATTTTATTCCTCTGGCAGTAAAGTCTATTGCTTCTGTAATTTTAAAAAAGATGTAAATATGGAATATAAAACTTCCTCAATATCATCAGAACTACTAAATAGTAGAGTAAGGACGTGGAATTATAGAGAATATTTGCCCATTCCATATGAATTTTTACTGATTTATAGTAGAAAAACATTTCATTTTATTAAAACTTAAATATTGTAAAATTCCTTTTTATAGTTTAAAGTCCTATGGATTTCTTAAACTTTTCATTGAAGAATAGCATTCTTAATAAAAGTATACAAATATTAACTTTACAGCTTAATGACTTTATACACAGTATCAGGTAATAAATACCCATCTCAAGAAACATCAGATTGCCTATTTCTCTGAGGTATATATCATGACTTCTACTATCCTGACTTCTAACGTTAATGATTAAGTTTCCATGGTTTTGAGATTCATACAGATGGACTCATACATACATATTCTTCCTTGTCTGTCTGTTTTTTCGTCAATGTTTTAGTTTATCCATATAGCCTATGTAATGTAGTTTATACATTCTTATTGTAGGATAGGATTTCTGAAAGTCTACACTATTTCTGTTGTAGACAGAATAACTCTTTGTTGTGAGAATAGCGTTCCTAGCTTCTGCTTGCTAGATGTAGTAGGTACCTCTAAGTTATGACAGCTTAAAATATCTACAGATACATGTCCTGAGGGGGCAAAATCATCCCTGGTTGGCACTTCAGTAGTACAGTTTGCCATTATGAGAGTATGGCACCGTTGGTTCACCCACACTACTGTTGATGCATATTTGAGTCATTTCCAGTTTGGGACTGAAGTGAATAGTCTTATGAAAAATTTTTTTGCACATTTTCTGGTGAAGATATATATATGTTTCTGTTGAAATATGTACCCTAGATTGAATTTATAGGTAAGATAGGTGTATGTTCAGCTTTGTCTGTCTTAGATCTGTCACATTATTTTACAAAGTAGTTGTATCAGTTTTCACCAGTTTGATGTGCTTCAGATCCTAATGAAGCTTGAATTTGAACTTGTTTTTGAAGTTTAGGGCCTGTGTCTTACTCTTTAGTATTCCCACATACCTGACTCATAGAAGATGCCAGTTGCAGAATGAATAAAGGCATGGATTCTGGCCTCTGCTTTAATGTTCTATGATCCTGAGGCCGTATCACTCAGCTCTGACAATTAAGAAGCAATGGGTTGCCCATGAGGGGTTGCTTTTTCCAGTGATGTTAACAAGGTCTCCTTCCCCACCAGCTGCAGCAGCTCGTGGGTTCTTTAGACAAGCCCATGCTTTCACTTTCTTAGGGAGTTTCACATCTTGACATAGCTGTCAAAGCCAAATGCAAATAATTGTGATTTTCAAACAGAGTGTTTACTGAAATTATTTTGAAGATTTGTCATTCAAATAAAACTAGTAAATCAAATGAGAACCTCTTTTTCCTTTTATGGCATGGTTATATTTTTACAGAGAGATGGAGCTCTCTTTTTAGTGAACTTTCAGCTCTTGCAGATGTTCTTCATATTCCTTAAATGGTAAACATGCCAAAGATAGCGATGCCTTCCCTGTTGTTTTTAACACACATGTCATGACCACTGTATCATCGTCACCATCAGTTTATCTGAGAGACATGTATGTATGTATATGTACTTTGTACACACACACACACACACACACACACACATAATTTATTGAGGCAAAATTCACATAACATAAAACTAGTTATTTTCAAGTGAACAGTGGCATTTGGTACATTCACAGTGTTATTCATCTACCACCTTTATCTTGTTTCAAGACATTTCCATTGCTCACCTACCGCCATCTCTCCACCAAAGCACTAGTCTCTCTTCTCTCTCTAGATTTTTCTGTTTTGGGTATTTCATATAAACAGAATCATATTTGACCTTTTGTGTCTGACTTTCCTTTCACTTAGTGTATCTTCATGTTACAGCATGTATCAACAACAACAACAGCAGCAACAGCATGTTATCAGGACTTCATTCTTTTCTATAGCTGAATAATACTCCATTATATTTTGTGTGTATATACGTTCATCCACAGGCTGTTTTCCACCTTTTGACTATTGTAAATG
Source organism: Pedetes capensis (assembly GCA_007922755.1). Taxonomy (NCBI): domain Eukaryota; kingdom Metazoa; phylum Chordata; class Mammalia; order Rodentia; family Pedetidae; genus Pedetes; species Pedetes capensis. Next base: position 2,088 of record VMDO01006029.1, on the reverse strand, counting down.
GTGCTTCTGTGAGCATGTGTGTACATGTATTTATTTTCAGTCCAATGAATTTTATGCATGGCAAGATTCATATTATTATCACCACTGATACTGAACAATGCCAGTGCCCTAAAGAATTCTCTCATGGTGCCCTCTAGTTTTAAATAGATCCTCTGCCTGCTTCTAACTGCTGGCAACTACTGGTCTCTTTTGGCTTTATAGTAGCTAGAAATTTAAGTAATATCTTAATTGCTATGTAGTTTGACTTTCCATAAGTATTGCAATGGGTTTCTCAGAAGTTGAATTTTAGAACCAGGGATGATATTTTAGAAATCAGGGATTAGTCGGGGCGTGGTAGCACTTGTTTGTAATCACAGCACTCACAAGACCAAGGTAGGAGGAATGAGAGTTTGAAGCTAGCCTAGGCTACAGAATGAGACTGTCTCAAAATAAATAAATAAATAAATCAGGCATTAAACGTTTTACACTTGAGTATTTACTAAATTGAGTTTTTCAGGTTTTTTTATACTAATTTTGATAACCAAATTAAAATTACCAACACAGACTGCTGCACTTACGTATAGAACAGAAATAACTGACAAGAATGCTATCTTAACATATTTTATAAATTCAGAATGCAATTATTATATGAGTAATTAGATCAGATATTTTATTTTTAAATGAACTATTTATCTTTGCTGTTTTTATCTTGTATATGTATAAAAGATGCTTTGAGATTTTACATTTTATTCCTGTCAAAATCTTTAGTTGAATATATGCTGATATGTTTACATGTGAACTTTAAAACCTCAGAGGAAAGATTATTTAGCTTTCTGAAAACATAGCACGCACAATAAAATAACTGTGTGTGTGTGGGGGGGGTGGAGGCCCTGTTGTCTTCTAGTACCAGTTGGTATTACGTAGGTTTATTTGCTATCTCATTTCTTATTATAGTAGTTTGGAGCTGGAAACTAGATACTAAACAAACACTAATGTTGCAGTGTAGCTTAACTATGCATTAGAATCTTTCTTTAATTATAATTATTTTTATTTGTACATATGCTTCTGAGAAACTGACAACTTACTTAGGTCAAATAGATTTGTATATACCAAAATACAGAAACTGTAGATATTGCATCTAAATATATGTGTCTGTTCAGATGATGTTTATAAAAGCTGTGTAATATTAATCAATTATAGGTTAATAGAGACAGACTGCAGATCCTAGGTGAGTCACAGTGCGGGGGCCCACAAATGCCCTCCATAGCAGCCGCGGAGCGAACGGGGAAGCTGGTGCCAGCGATCCGCGTCTAGAGCTAAGACGCGGCTCCCCTCCCTTCTGTTGCGGCGGGTCAGGCCTGTGGTCACGAACTCCACAGAAAATTGGGCACACATATGCCCGGCTCCCAGACACATCAGAGGTGAGCCCAAATCACCCCACTGTGCTGCGGAGAGGTCGGAGGCTTGTAGAGGCGGCTAAGTCGCAAGCAGCCATGGAGCTCCTTTTCGGCGGAAACTGGCGGAACAGTTCACCGCCAGCGGTGAAGTTCTGAGCGCGACTACAGCACAGGACAAGATGGCAGGATAGAATCCTGGAGACTTGGAGGGGACTTTGCCCACACACCCAGGGGAGCCGGACCCAACACAGCATGCAACCTTGACATCACACTGTCACCCTGCCCGAGGGACACAAACTGCAAGTTTTCTGGTGAGTCAGCACGGAATCGCACCCTCCCTCCTGTTGTGGCGGTGGGAAACCAATGCCAGCAGTACACATCCAGAGCTGAAACGCGGCTGCCTCTCTCCTGTTGTGGCGGGACAGTCATGCAGACGCAACCTCCACAGACATACGGGCACACATATGCCTGGACCCCAGACACACCAGAGGGGATCCTAAGTCATCCCACCGAACTGTGGAGAAAGGTGAGGTCTGCGGAGGAGGCTGAGCACCACGCGGACAGAGTGCTCCTTTCTGGCAGAGTCTTGCGGGACAATTAGACACAATAAGAACAGTTTCTAGCGCAATTGCTGTGCATGGCAGACCTACTACAGACTCTCTCTGGGGGGTTGAATATCATCCCACCCACAAGAGGATTTGGTTCTCCCAAG
>VMDO01006028.1:31621-105015 GCA_007922755.1 Pedetes capensis | reverse complement strand
CAACATATGAACTGGAGGGTTGCATTTCAGCCCATAATACTCCCTTAGGGACAGGACTAAAGGAATTTATGGAAGGGACGCAGAAAGGTAGAAAGTGTCTGCCTCTACTACCTACGTTAAACTCTTTTTTTTTTTTTTAAAGGAAACTTTTATGGTCTAAGTAGTGGAGACTTTGGGCACTTTCTCAATTTTGATGTAATTCATTGAACCGTGAGGCCCTTGCTAATTAATAACTGGCCATTTCTTGCCACCTGTTGTCTTAGTGCGTTTCACAGGGCACATGATCTGACCAGTCTGTGGCTGTTGCAATAATTAAACCTGTGTAAATGTTAGATGTCAGTTTGGTTGAGATCCAGTTTTTATTAAAGGTGACGTAGGGCAGAAGCGTTAGAAAGTAAACAGAGAAATGAGTAATAGTTTGACATTTAAAAAATATGATGCTAGGACTGAAAGACTAATTTTTCTAAAGGCCATAACAGTCTCCTGGTTTTTTTTTTTTGGTTTGTAAGTACAGATGGCCTCCAACTCAGTGACGGTTCAGCTTTGAGTTTTTGGTTTTTACAGTAGTGAGAAATTATCTAGCTATTCAGTCTTCCACCTACAGTACAGTGTTCCTAAAGCTATGTGTGCTGCTGAACACATGAGTATAAAATAGGCCTTGTGATAGATGATTTTGCCCAACTGTAGGCTAATCCAAATGTTTTGAGCATATTTGAGGCAGTGTTTAGTAGGTTAATTGTACTAAATGCATTTTCCTTTTTCTTTTCATTTCTTTCTCTCTTTTTTTTTTTTTTTTTGAGACAGGGTCTCACTGTGAAGCCCTCTAATTCACAATCCTCCTACCTCAGCCTCCCAAGTGCTGGGATTACAGATGTGCACCACCACATCTGGTTCTAAATGCATTTTCAACTGTATTTTTAGCTTACTGTGGGTTTACTGGGGCACCACCTTACTGTAAGTTGAGCATCTGTATTGTTCTTTGTGTACATTTTTAGATAGTGGCTAAGAGCACAGGCTCTGAAAGAACCCAGGCTGGTGTTCTCTTGTGATTGTGGCACATACTGTCACAATCTGGAAAGATCCTTAGCTATCCTGAGCCTTATTAGTTTGTGTAAAATGGGGATAAACAAAAACATCTCCTTTATATGTTGTTGTTGTTGTTAGGTGCCGTCGAGTCGGTATCCGACTCATAGCAACCCTCTGTACCACAGGGGAAACACTATTGTCAGTGCTTCTCTGCTGTTCATAGGGTTTTCAATGGCAGATTGATTTTTGGGAGGGGGTTGCCAGGTCCTTCTCCCAAGCCTAGAGCTTCTGGTGTTCCCAGGCGGTCTCCCATCCAGGTACTAACCAGGCCGACCCTGCTTAGCTTCCAAGATCTGATGGTCGGATGCCCCAGGGCTACCGCTGCAGGCCCTCCTTTATATAGTGGTTTGATTTATATGTATTTTTTTTTTGTGTGTGGTACTAGGGGTTGAACCCAGGGCCTCGTGCCTGCATGCTTTACAAGTGCTGGACCACTGAGCTGCAACCCCGGTCCATTTTTTTTACTTTTTGAGACAGAGTTTCGGTAAATTACGTAGACTGCCTCTGGTCTTGAACTTGCCATCCTCCTGCCTTTGCCTCCCAAGCTTCTGGGATTACAGGCATGCACCACTGCACCTGGCTACTTATATGTATCTTAATAGATGTGAATAGCAAGGAAAAGTATTGAGAGTTGTTAGTAAATGTGAACTATTGTCATCTGCTCCAGGCTTACTTTTGCCCAACACCTCCTGCTTCCAATATTAAGTTTGTTCATTTTCAAACTCTTGGGTCAGATGTTGGTAAACTATTTTGAGTCATGAGATCTTTTAACTTTGGTTCAGACTTCCGCCAAATCTGGGGAAATTTATATATAATCTGAAATAAGCAATGAATCAGTCTTAAAAGGCCCTCAAACCCAAGAAGATGTTAAAAAATGGGAAGTTTTTCACTTGGAGAGATCCTGAGTAAATCCCCACCTTCCTATTTCCCAGGTTGTATTCATGTACTGTCCGCTGGAGAATAAGCTACACTAAAATTATGGGAACCACCTTGGGCTACCATTTAAGGATCTGTGCTGCAATTAGAAATAGGGACCACACTGACGATTTTCTAATTGTAACAAAGTGTTTGTCTTAGTTATGTGCACTTTTTCCTGTATCTTGCACATGATCACTCACCCCCATTGTGTGCCCAGAAAAGGCGTCGTTCATAGAATTAAGCCATTAGAGTTGCTGGTTGCTTGTTTCTTTCCTCCTGCAGATCCCCCGCTCTTGTGTCATTGGAGTGCAACGCAGTGAGAGCCCGGGGACTTAGCTGAGTCTGTTGTATTTTTATGCCACTGTTGGCTTCTTGCCCCTGATTAAACAGAAGCCAGGGATGGTGAAATATACTTCTTGTGCTACTAGATAACTCTCTGAGACCTTGACCCTTTTTTGTAATTTGAGGTCGTTGTCAAAGCTGTCCAGTGATTGGTTTCTTGGCTGGGCTGTGACCCACACCGCCCCTGGACTTGGGATGCCTCCTCGGCTATTGTGCTTACACCGCATGCATGTGGGGTTTTAAGAAGGCTGCTGACCTAGGGGAAGAACAGCGTTTTCTGGAGGGGGCAAGGTGTTCGCAGTGATTCATGATTATTTTTTGTGGCTGTGGTAGTGGCATCTGGTGATCCCTACAGTGGGTGCAGAGGGGCAGGCAGACCTACCCTCCCAAAAGCATCCTTTGATTCCATCAGCAAAGCCTTGCTAAATAGCAGAAGAGGAAGACTAGGAGAGAGCATGTGTACACCTGTGAAAATGTGCTCAGATGGTACATAATGAACACATGCAGCTTGTTGTACGCCAATTATACCTTGCTAACTTGTTAAAGGCCTGCAGCCATAGCCCTGTGGCATCCGATCCCATCAGATCTCGGAAGCTAAGCAGGGTCGGGCCTGGTTAGTACCTGGATGGGAGACCGCCAGGGAACACCAGAAGCTGTAGGCTTGGGAGAAGGACCTGGCAATCCACTCCCCAAAATCAATCTGCCATTGAAAACCCTAAGCACAGCAGAGAAGCACTGACAATAGTGTTTCCCCTGTGGTACAGAGGGTCGCTATGAGTCGGATACCGACTCGATGGCACCTAATAACAACAACAACAACAACAACAACAACAACTTGTTAAAATTACAAAGATTTTTAGGCACCTGTCAGGCTCATTGGGTTAAGCCCTCTGTATGCTTGATCTCATTTCGTCGCCAGACCAACCTGTAAAGTAGATGAAGTGGGTGCTCCCTTCAGTACAGAGGAGAAACGCAAGTTCAGTGATTTCAGGTGACTTGTCTGAGACGCCCTGGCTAGGAAGTGGTAAGTAGGCTGGTAGGTAGCCGATTGGTCTGACTGACATGTTGGTTGGTGGACTTGGTCACTTTCCTGAGAGCCTGCTGCAGCTCAGGGGCGCTGAGAGCTGGGGGCCTGTGCTGAAGTCAGGCCTAAGCAGATGCCAAGGGGGAACAAAGAGGGCAGAGGATTTGACCCCTGGGAACGTTGTGCAGAAGGAGCTGATGTGAGCAGGGCCTAGCAGGATGACAGTACAACTTAAGGGAAAAAGAAGGCAAGGTGTTATTTTTTTATTCAGATAATTTTATTCATCAGTTTTTAAATTGAAAACATAACCAGTACATGTAGTAAACATTAACATAGCAATCAAAGAAATAAAGTGAGCTGGAAGACTCCCTCCCCCACCCCAGTCTCTACAGCACTTCCTCCCCCGTCCCAGCTGGCCTGGGCTTCTTGGACATCCTTCTGGAAGTATTCTGTGCGTGTTCTGTGTACATCCACACCACGCTCACATGTCCATTCACAGTTTTTTTTTTCTTTTTTAAAGAAAAACATAGTTTGTGGATTTATAGAAGCTTTCCTGTACCTTGCTTTTTTAAACTTCCTTATTGATTATTATCTTAAAGGTAGTTTGTCTGACATATTGAGAAACTAAGGAACCATCGTGAGGCATTTAGCATAGCTTTATTGAAGCGGAGCTTCCAGTCTGTGTTTGAATTCAGCCTGGGCTTTGAGGGCCTGCCACTTGATTAAGCCCCATTATCTGCCTTCACATATTGCTCTTTCCTAATAGTGGTGAATCAAATAGGTACTGAATGCCACTTTCTGGATTGGGTCTGGTCAGCAGAACAATTAAAATCCCTGCCTCAGTGGAACCTGGATTCTTCTGGGAATGAAGGGGCCCTTTAAAGTTTGTAAGATGGTTTCCTGCCCTGTGTCATGTTGTCTTCAGGATGACCAATGGCTAGAAGGGTCGCTGACATTTTCCCGTGTCACAGTGGTGAGGAGTCAGTCTGAGTCCCTGGCTTTAGCCTTGAACTTAGATTCTGGGTTCTTGCGATTCCTTCTGGGATCCAGGTTGCTGCCTTGTATTTCTTCGTGTTCCCAGCATGGAATATAAGGTTTCCCAGGGATAGGAGGCTCAGTAACCTGATGGGTAAGTGAGGTTTTGGTGCTCAGGAGCAGGTGCCTCTGGCAGCCCCTTCAGGCACTAACCTTGTAGGCAGCAGAGGGATGGCATGACGACAGTGAAGAAATAACATCCAGGCTGAACTTTAGTGATTCCAGTCATGTCAGAGTGAGCACTGGCTGCTGCTCCACATCCTTGATAAGGAAGAAATGGCCTCAGGAGGTGGTAGATACCTTCTGGATAGTGAGCGGAATAATGTGTAAGAATGCATGATAATGTATCTAATGATGAGTTGGGCGGGAGAGTGTGGGGAAACACTTGTTCCTTTCTGCTCCAGTGTCCTGCAGAGTCCCTCCTGCACAGAGCCTCGTTCCGTGCACCATCAGATCACAGTTCCTCACGCCACGGGTGCCGTTCATGGCTCGTTTGGCCATCTGCTTTGGTCTTCAGTGCAGCCTTGTTAGTAGATTGAGATCTGCATTGCCATTTCTGTGTACATATGGAAAAATAGGCTCAAAGAATTTTATTTTTAGAGTAATTGGTAAAGCAGGAGAGAGAGACCCACTTTTTGATTTCCAGGATCCTTTCCCTTACTTGCTGTCTGAGGAAAAAGAATCTAGCCGGGTGTGGTGGTGCACACCTGTAATCCCAGCGACACAGGAGGCAGAGGCAGGAGGGTCACAGATTGGAGGCCAGAGGCAGCCCGCGCAGCTTAGTGAGATTCTGTCTTGAAAAGTGAAAAATGGGCTGGGAGTGCAGCCCAGTGGTAGAGCACTTACAAAGTATGTGCAAAGCCCTGGGTTCCACAAAAGGAAGAAAGGAAGGAAGGAAGGAGGAGAAGAAAGAAAGAAAGAAAAAGTAAAAAAGAAAGGAAAAAAAGGAAGAAAGAAAAAGTGTGCGTCATCACTGACACCCCGGTGGCCTCTGTGAAGCCTGTGTTCTTAGAAACTGGTCAGAGAATGCACTTCCCGCCTGTGTGTCCCCATCCTCTTTTCTCTTAACTCACTGTCATTTTTTGTGGGAATGGTGAGACCATCCTACCTGGAGGAGGTGGCCAGGCTCAGCTGTTGATAAAGTTTTAAGGGAACAGGCTCAAAAGACGATTGCACGTTCTTGCTGCCACTTTGACTGCCAGCGGTAACCGAGCTGTTTTCTCATTTCACAGGGATGATCGGCTATGGCATGGCCAAGGGCGCCGTCCATCAGCTCTGCCAGAGCCTCGCGGGAAAGAACAGCGGCATGCCACCTGGGGCTGTTGCCATCGCTGTGCTCCCGTAGGTGCTGGGGGGTTTGTCCATGGCTGAGAGTCGATGTTGTCTGAGAGTCGCTTTCCACCAAAGACTTGTGTCTGCATCATCTTGGGGTTCTAAAATTCAACAGAGGCCCTTAAGATACTTAGTCTGTTCTTACTGCTATAACAAAATGCCTTAGTCAGGGTAATTTATAAGCAACTGAAGTTTATTTCTCAGGTTCTGGAGGTGGAAAAACCCTGGATCAAAGCTCCGGTAGATTTAGCGTCTGGTGAAAGCCTCTTCCTCATAAATGGCACCTTCTCTGACATCACATGGTGGTAGGACAAAGGTGCCCCTCAGTGCACTAATCCCATCTGTGCAGTGAAGCCTAATTACCTAATCACCTCCTTAAGACCCTGCCTATTAATAGCACACGTAGGAATCTAAGCTGGGGGACACATTCACCCCATAGCAATACTTCAGGGTTTGAATTATCCTGGGCTGTCCAGAGTGGCTGGCGAGGTGGGTCTTTATTGCCTCTTTCTCATTTTCTTTCTTTTCTCCCTCCCTCCTTACTTCCTTTAAAACAACAACAAAATACTTTCTGTGTTACTGTACACAGTTGTGTTTTCATGTTGTTATAAAGTCGGAGAGTGTGTGCACGTGTGCCTACATGTGGGGCTGGGTGTGGGCGGCAGTGTGGAGGAGGTGGTGTAGGAGAACCCGGGAAGCTGTGGGGGTTTTTCTGTTTGATCAGGAAGAATGTCCCCAGTCAGCTTCTGAGGCGGAGACAGCTGCTTTGGAGGTGGTGCCTGCCTTCTCGCTGGACAAAGTCCAAGGCCCAGTGGCTTGGCTCTTGCTTTGGTCCCATAAAGGGACTTCACCAGCTGACTTTCCAGGTCCCTTTATGTTGTGAGGCTCCGTGACTCAGAACTGCCCCACAGCTATTTTGCATGATGCCTTAGGCTCTAATGTTTGGAGAGAATCTCACATATCTGAATTCCATATTCTCTTGCTGAAAACTTTAAGGTTTAATGGAAAGCAGCTATAGATTTACAAGTTAATATTTTAATATTCTCATATTTAAAGGAATGTTACTCCGCTTGGATCCCTGTGAAGGAGTGGACTACGTTTTAGGGGGTGCCTGAAGACTTCACAAAGCTTTAAAAGACTACTTAAAGACAGAATGTGTCTCTTCCCATTTTGTTCTGTGTGGCTAAGGGTGAGGCGCAAGGAGCCTTATTGAGTTTTGCTCTGATGAGATTTCTGTTAGTGTGGCCAGCCTCCTGGTCTCTGATTGTCCTGTCCGATGTCCCCACGGAACTGTTGTCCTTTGCTGGAGGCTTGTGCTGCGGGTTTGTGTTTTTATCGTAAAGGTCATGCACAAATGGCACGCTTATCTCCCATTGCAGGGTCACCCTGGATACTCCGATGAACAGGAAATCGATGCCTGAAGCTGACTTCAGCTCTTGGACACCCTTAGAATTCCTAGTCGAGTGAGTGTCGTAGTAATGCAGCGACTAAGCAGCTTCCAGTCCCCGTTCTCTGTTTTGTGGGCTAACGGCCAAGCCCACGTTCTCTTGGGTGATCTGTGATCCACGGGTGGGCTTGTGGGTTTACCAGTCCCCTGAGAATTTGAAGCTCAGCGCAGCTGGATTTGGAGATGAACAGTAGAGTGAGGGTTGGGGTGGTTGATACAGCTGACAGAAGTCCTGGCTCCCCACCCCTGTCCCTCAAACCCAGCCTGCTGTTTACCTGCCTTGGGTTCAGGTTGTCCATCTGTATAATGAGCTATGGTAACGGTTAGGAGGGTGAAATGTGGCAGCGTGTGCTTAGCGCTCAGCGCTTGGCACGGTGTGTGACCCCTCTGGAGTGCTCAGTAAACCTCCGTTCCTCCTCCTGTCCTTGGCAGTATAATCGGGAACAGCTGTGTGGCACTGAGACTCAGGGTGGAAGGTCTGGGGTCCCATGTCTCCATCAGTGCTGAGCCACAGACATGCCTTTGTTTCCAAAATGCTGGTCACTTGTTAGTAAATCTGGTGGCATTTGAAGACTCACCAGACAAAGAGTCCATTTGCTCTTTTGTGTTTTCTTGATCTCAGACTCTCAAATGTCTGTATTTAGTGAGCCTGCATTCATGGAGCACCCACCATGGCCCAGTGCTGCCTTGGCCCTGGGCACGGGGTGACGGAGCTGCAGCCCCTGCCCTCTGGGAGCAGATGGGTCAAGAGGATGGAGGAGGAGGAGGCAGCCTGCCCTCGCAGTGCCAGTGTAGTCATGCCTTTGGTGGTGATACACGGTGTTTGCGGTTTGAGATGGGCTTCTGGGCTGATGTTAGAACTCATTTAAATTAAAAATGTGGGACTTGTATTTTATGTTTGAAATAAGTACCTACATAGCACTGTTACGTGCTTAGCGGCATTCTGAGCACTTCTGATTATCATCATAAAGTTTAATGCTCATAGCAGACTCCTTCCTTATTTTAGACTTGGGGGCTTTGGAGTCATTGCAGGGGCTGAATAGCTTGCTTAAGGTCACTCCATAGAGCCAGGATCTGACCCAGGCTGCAGGCTGGTGGTCTTAGAAACTAGTATGGTGATAGTTTCTGCCTGTGCCGGGTATCATCCTTTATGCTTGATTTACTAAAAAACAAAGACATATACACATATACACAAAAGCAAAACAAAACAAAAAAAACCCAAAAAGCAAAGAAGCCAAACTTGGGATTGCAATTACATTTGAATTTATTTCTTTTTCTTTTTTGGCTGTGCTGGAGTTTGAAGCCAGGGCCTTGTGCTTGCTGACCTACATCCCTAGCCTGCTGAATTTCTTTTTAAAGGTCCATACTTCCAATGAGGGCTGGGATTTAGCTCAGTTGGGAGAGCGCTGCGCTTCAGTCTGAGGTCCTGAGTTCAATTCTTAGCACCGCAAAAATGGGAGAAGGGCCTGGCAATCCACTCCCAAGGCAATCCCGAAACAGTCAGCCATTGAAAAACCTATGAGGGTCGCTATGAGTTGGATACTAACTCGATGGCACCTAACAACAACCACAACTTCCAGTGATACTTGATGGAGACATTAATCTAGGACCTGGATTGTAGGTCAGCAGTCCCCAACCTTTTTGCACCAGGGACCTATTTAGTGGAAGACAGTTTTACATGGACTGGACATGGGGAAAGGTGTCTCAAGATGACTCCAGTGCATTACATTTATTGTAAATGCCGATGAAGCTTCACTTGCGTGTCACTCTGGTACTGGTCTGTGGCCTGGGGGTTGGAGACCCCTGCTGTAGATGCAGCATCTGAGCTCCCATTTGTGGAGTCATGCCAAGCTACAGACCGCAGAGTGTGGACCATCACAGACATCTTTTGTTCCAGAAATTACAATCACCCGTTAGTGGTATTTGAGAGTTTTGAAATGTCTGTGAGCATGTCAGAATACAATTCTTGCTCATCCATTCCAAACTGCTGACGAGAGCAAAGCAAAGGAAGACAATTTAAAATGTGCACGATGCACCTAGAACCCCCATACCTCCAAATATGACAGGTCTCTCTCAGACCTGTCCCTCCCCGAGCCATGGTGTATTACAGTCTTTAGGGTGTTTTAGCACTGCTTCGATTGTTGAGCCCATGCACTTCTGTCTGGGCTTGTACACCCCTGAGAGAGGGAGCTGGAATCACTGATGGTTAACCATTAACTCTAGCCGGGAAGGTTACAGATTGGCATTACAGAATGTCCCAAGACCTCCTGAGCAGGCCTTCAAACCTGCAGAAAATTGGGTTCAAATTTGGATGCAGGTTCAATATATTAAAATTTAGAGGATCTGAGTTCGGGTTTGGGTTTAAAAATCTTAACCCTACATGTAGATGAATAAAATTAAATATTTTCTCCAATTTTTAAATAGTTAATGACACAAAAAATAAAAACCAAACAAAAACATTAAAAACTGAGCCCAAACCCAATTTTTCACTGGGTTTGGGTCCATGTTCAGGTTTAGAAAAATGTTAATAAATGCTTGAACCAGAATGGGTTTACGGTTCAGGTTCTGTTTAAATCCCTACTGTCTACACATAGGATTTAAGCCTGAACCTGAACCTTCTCAATTTTAATGTATTGAACCCATACTCTAACCATAACCCAGTTTTTGTGGGTTTCTAGTCTTACTTCTGAGTGTTTTCCAAGTAAAGATCTGAAGTCACAGTGGTAAATCCTCAAAGTTGGTGAGACTAAAATGTAAATGTTTTGTTTTTATTTTTTTACTTTTTATGATTTTGCAGTACTAGAGGTTGAACTTAGTGCCTTGTACTGGGCAAGCACTGGGCCACTGAGACATGCTACTAGCCTCCTTTTCTCTTCCGTCTTTCTTTTGAGACAAGGTCTTGCTAAGTTTCGCAGGCTGCCTCTGGCCTTGGACTTGAGATCCTCCTGCCTCAGCTTCCTAGGTTGCTGGGATTATAGACATGAGTCATGGCGCTTGGCTTAAATGTTTTGTTTTTAAAATTCATCTAGTTACTCTTTTTTGTGAATTGTTGTACCCCTTTTCAGTTTCTGTCTTCCCGGAGAGCGTCTTCCCAGCTTCTCCAGACAGGTTTAGTTGCTGTCTCCACATAGAGGTAGCTGCTATATGCCCCCATTGTTGTACTTGGCATATTGTTATAACAATCTGCTTTTTTGGGGTCTCTTTTTCCATTATTTGGGATAGCCATGGGTACTCCTTAAAAGTTAGTTTTAAAAAAAGGAGTGCATTTCCTCTGTCTCAAAATTCTGAGAATTTATAAAGTATAGTTGGCCATCTGTATCTGTGGGTTCTAGATGCATGAATTCAACCAAGTACAGATAGAAAATATGGGGAAAAATTGCTTTAGTATCGAACATGTACAGACATTTTTCACTTATCGTTATTCCCTAAACGATACAGTCTTAATATCTGCTTAAGTAGCATTTACATTGTATTGGTTATTATAAGTAATCTAGAGATGATGTTAAAGTATGTGAGATTACAGGTGTGTAGGCCAGCAGTCCCCAACGTTTTTGGCCCCACAGACCAGTACTCCGGACGACAAATTTCCCACAGTGTGTGTGTCTGTATGTAGTTCTGATTTTACAAGAAGCAAAGCTCAGGTGGTAATGCAAGCAATGGGGAGTGGTTGTAAATGCAGATGGTACCAGTCCATGCCCCTGTGGTTGGAGACCACTGGTGTAGGTTATATACAAATACCATGCTGTTTAATAGAAGGGACTTGAGCCTGCTTGGATTTTGGCATCCTCAGGGCTCCTGGAACCAGGCCCCTGCAGATACTGAGAGGTTATGCATGTGTGTATCTCTTAGAATTCACCAACATTTTTTTTTTAAAAACCATGCTACTGTGTTATAATGAATTTTGACCATACAGAAAAACACATACATGAGAGTTAAGAGCACATTAATTCCTGCCTCTCCTGAGTTAGAATTGAGTAAGGTACTGAACTTTTGGGGGACCTAGGTAGATGCCCGGGGCTGGGATTTAGCTCAGTTGGTAGAGCACTGCGCTGCAGTCTCTGAGGTCCCGAATTTAATTCCCAGCACCGCAAAAATGGGAGAAGGGCCTAGCAATCCACTCCCAAGGCAATCCTGAAACAGTCAGCCATTGAAAACCCTATGAGGGTCGCTATGAGTCAGATACCGACTTGACAGCACCTAACAACAACAACAACAGGTAGATGCCCAGTGGCCTTCTCAAAGCTGGTACTATAAAGTCACCCCTCCTCCCTGAGGTCACTGATGTGAATATAAACATGTGCTCAGACTTTTGCTTTGGAACTGTGAAGCATCTCTTCTTTGTTCTAGAACCTTCCATGACTGGATTACAGGAAAAAACCGACCGAGCTCCGGAAGCCTAATCCAGGTGGTAACCGTGGAAGGAAAGACGGAGCTCACCCCTGCGTATTTTTGAGCTTCCTCCCTGTGCGTGGAAGGGCCCTGTCAGAAAGGCACGAATCTGCCTCAGCGCGGCCTGCCGTAGGAAGTAGCGAGCCCTGTTTGCCTCTCCCCTGATGGGCGTCTGCTCTCCTGGGACCATGAAATTTGTTACGTGGAATCACATGTGAGAGCAGAGCCTGCAACAGTGCTGTCCGCCCGTGCTGGCTGCACATGGAGCCCCTCTGCATCCTGTCAGGTTGGATTGCCTTTGAGACCCCGTCCGTCACTGTGGCTGTCCTCTTGATGGATTGGTGGCTTGTGTGTAGGTGTTGGGGGCATTTTGAGGGCCAAGTTATTTGTGAATGTCGTGTTTATGTCATAGACGTAGTTCTTGTGGCCTAAAGTTAAACTGCCTTAAAACTCCTTTAGTGGTGTAATCAAAGTCTGGTGGCCTCTGTCACGGTGTCTTTTCTTGTGCAGTTGCCAAGGGTTCCCCAGTTTAGGGCTGAGTGTACAAGACAACTGCTTGTGGGTTTTTGGAGTGTTTTTCCTAATAAATACGCTTCATTTATTGTGTTGTCGTCGTCGTCTTTAACTATGCCCTATCTTACACACACTGGTCATAGATGAATGTAATTTGGTCATGGGTTGCTGGAGGCCTTGTCCCCTGGTGTTCTTAAAAGGGTGTGTGTGTGGATCCTGAGGTGCTTTCCACACAGTAACCCAGACCCAAGTCTGCCTTGGGCGCGTCCTGCTGTGAGGGAGTGGGAGGGCCTTGTGGGCTGTAAGCCGCTCTCCCCGTGGCTGGTTCACGCTGTTCTGATTGAAAACTCATAATCTAGTTTCATTAATTTAGAGACAGGTGGACTGAGACCCAGAGAGGTGATAACTACTGCCATTTGTCAGTAGGTGCCAGGACTAAGCTATGTGGAACTCCTGTGACCATACATAGCTTCTGCTTATAAAATAGGCCTTTATTGTTATTTCCTTTATTATTTTTCTTCCTTCTTTCTTTCTTTTTTTTTTTAGCAAGGCAAAATTCACATAAATATTAACCATTTTAAGGTGAGCAGTTCAGTAATTAGCACATCCACAGTGATGTACAATTACCTCTACTTCCAAAATATTTTCATTGTTGTAAAATAAAATCCGTTGTCCTTTAACCATTTCCAACATTCCTCCTCCCTCTGGTCCCTAGTTACAGTCAATCTGCATGTAGTTTCTATGAATTTATTTATTCTAGATATTTCATATAAATGGAACTGTATCATATGTGACCTTTTAGAGCTCCTTTCATGTAGCATAATATTTTCAGTGTTCTTCCACATTGTAGCATGTGAGTACTTTTTTCATTTTTTGAGACTCACTAATATTCCACTGAATGTATAAGCTGCGGTTTTGTCTATTCATTGGTACACACTTGGACTGTTCCCTCTTTTAGGCTGTTGTGACTAGCCCTGCTGCAAACAGTCATATACAAGTTGCTTGGGCTCAAGGTAATTTCTACATTTAACTTTTTGAGGAATTTTTTGATTCTTTTTTTTTTTTTTCTTGCAGTACTGGAGGTTGAACCCAGGGCCTTGCGCCTGCATGCTTTGCAAGTGCTGGGCCACTGAACTATACCCTCAGCCTTTTTTTTTTTTTTTTTTTTTTTTTTTTTTTTTTTTTTTTTTTTTTTTTTTTTTTTTTTTTTTTTTTTTTTTTTTTTTTTTTTTTTTTTTTTACTTTTTGAGACAGGGTCTTGCTAAGTTACGCAGACTACCTCTGGTCTTGAACTTGTGATCCTCCTGCCTCTGCCTCCCCAGTCGCTGGGATTACAGGCGTGCACCACTGTGCCCGGCTTAGGAGTTTTTTGATTCTTGTCACTACATTTCAGGGTGAATTGACCCAAATATTACAAGAAAGAAGATGGGAGCTTCCAGAAAGGTAAGAGGGATTGTTTATAGTCTCCCAGCTGGAACTGTCCAGCTATTGATACCATCAGCTGAGGTTCTAGACTAAGACAGAGTAGAGAGAAGGACCCAGCAGCCCACTCTTGAATTATCCATGAAAAAACCTATGAACAGCAGAGAAGCACTGTCAGATATAGTGCCAGATAATGAGCCCCTTGAATCAGACCTGACTCAATGGCATCCAACAAAAACATCAATATACAGTACGTAGATGAACTTTATTATTTTCACATATTTTGATATAAAATTAGGAATGAATAATAAAAATACTATGTGAACACTTCCTTATAGCATCCCTTTGCTCGTTTTTGTTCTTGGTGGTGGTGATGTTTTTTTTGAAATAGAGTCTCAGTATCTAACAGTAGCTGGCCTTGAACTCAAGATCCTCCTGTCTCTGCCTCCCAGGTGCTGGGATGACAGGCCTACACCACCACATCTGGCTGCATCCGTTTGTTTAATCCTTGGAGATCACTGCCATCACTGTCCTCACTTCTGTGATTGAGACATGCAGTGATTAAGGCTTCTACTCCAGATAGAGCAAGCAGGTAGAAGAACTGAGTTCAAATGCAGGCAGAGTCCCTCCATTACTCTACCCTGCTACAGAGGGTAGATTAGACTCCATAGGGTTTTTCACAGCTAATTCTTTCAAGAGTGGGCTGCTGGGTCCTTCTCTCTACTTTGTCTTTGCCTGAAACCTCAGCTGAAACATCTCCAACATGGATGACCCTGCTGGTATCAGAAATAACAGTGGCATAACTTTTAGCATCACAGCACCATACGAGCCCCCACAGCTCGGCAAGCGGACAGACATGGGGGCCATGTATTGATACTTTATTTTTATTGCCAAATAACACTGCGTTGTGCAGCTATATTGTGTTTGTCCATTCATGTTGAGTTCTTTTAGCTTTTTGGCTGTTATGAATTATGCTGCTGTGAACATTCATGTATAAACTTGTTAGGACATATGTTTTCATTTCTCTTTGTATGCCTGGGAAGAGAATTGCTGGATATCAGATGGTAAGTCTATATTTAACCATTTTAGCAATTGCCACAATGTTTTCCAAAACAGCAATACCATTTTATTTCCCACCAGCAGTGCATGGATGGTTCCACTTTTTCCATACCCCAGACCTACAACATGTTAATGTCTGTCTTTTTGATTATGCCCATCCTGGTGGGTGGGGGGTGTCTCATGGTCTTGATTTGTTTTTTCCCTCATAGCTGATGATGGTGTGTGTCTTTTCATGTACTTATAGGCCATTTGCTTGTCAATTTTGGTGAACTGTCTGTTCAGATTGTTCAGATCGCCCATTTTAAGGTGCTATCTCTTTACTATAGAATTGTAATATTCTTTATATACATATTCTAGATGCAAAACCTTTACCATATATGTGATTCACAAAATTTTTCTCCCATTCTGTGGGTCTTCTTTTCACTGTTTTGATGGTGCCCTTGGAAGCATATTTTTAACTTTGATGATTACCAGTTGGGGCATAAGTTTTGCTGTGTTTTCTAGGGAACCTAGGACTGAGACCTGGATGAAATCAGCAAGAATACTGTTTTACTAGTGAGGAAACTCGGGGTCATGAGAGATTATCTTATTTTCCCTGACTCCCCAGCTAGCGTGGAAAGAAGCCAGAATTTTCCCTGAAGTCTGTGGGATTCCTTAGCTCTGCTCCGCCCTGCACTTTGTGGACAGAGTAGGAGCTCAGTAGATGTGGCTAGAGGTTGCACTGTGGCCCCAGGGTCCCTCAGGTGCTGCTGCTGCTAAGACCATGCTTGTACCATCTGCCGCGGGTGTGGTGGTGTAGATCCATTCTCCTTGGCTCCTGTTCCTCATGCATCTCAAGATATCCACATCTTCAACTCCCAGGACTGGGAAGGTTTTTGCAGGTACATCTTTTCCTCCCTTGAGGTCCTTGCTAACCCCTCTCCTTAGGAGAAAGAGGAGGAACTCACCAGATTGGAAGGCTGGGAATAAAGAATGCTCAGACCATATTCACCAGGGCAAGTCTACTGCCTGGGCCTTGGGCCCCATGGGTCTTTCCTGTCCTTTCCTTGCAGAACTGTTTTATCGCCCCTGCCTCTTTGTCTCTGGGTCTGATCTGGATTGGTTAAGAACTTAAAGGGGAGAAGGGGTGAGGGGGGATTCTCTTTAGCCGCGGAAGCATGTCCCACACCCTCAGCATCCAGTGGGTGTTGGGTGAGTGGATGGAGGCAGGCTCGCAGGCATTACGTCTCCTGTGCGCTCCTACTAAGAGGTGCAAGTGCATGGTGGTGCCGGGCCCACACTTCTCACCGAGGTTGGTTGTGTGATACTCCAGCTGGGGACGTGTGGCTGCCACTGCTCCTCCTGTAGCCACAGCTCTTAAGCCCCCTTTGTTCTGCCGTCTGCCACCTTGGCCACCTGGGCCAACTCTCATCTCCCCTGCTGCTCCCTCCCACCATAGCTTGGCGGGTCCTGGTGCACTGCTCTGCGTGCCTGGCCCTGTCAGGTCATAGCTGAGGGACCAGGAGCAACGGGCCACCGTTCACGTCCTCTCAGGTCCTTTCCTTGCCCTTCTCACTTCTCATCTGCGTTTTGGGGAATGCTGTTTCCCAGGCTCTCCTGCCAACGGTTCCCTGCACGAGCAGGCGGGGAGGGCCCTGGTGGGAGCAGAGGTGGCAACAGGAGAGAAGCACAGTGTGCTGCTTCGGGTGGCATCTCGGGGCAGCGGTGCCTCTGGCTGTGTGGTGTTTTCTCATAGCCCAGCCCCCACTGGCCAGCTCCTCCCTCTGTGGACCTGGGCCCCAGGGGCCGTCCACCCTTTCCTTTGACTTTCAGCCCGTGGGATAGCATGGGCTTCCCACTGTGGCTGACCTCTGGGTGGCCTCATCATCCTTTTTTGGGTTCTGGAATTTTCCATCTCCAATATGACCCACTTCCAATATTAACACATTGTTGACCAGTCACAAAGAAACTCATGTTCTCAAGCCCAAATGCTGCAGACTGGTAATAAGTTAACTTTTGTTTGCACTTGCGTTAGCTTATGCAATCTGTAAAACTCAGCGTAAAACAGGATTTTGTAAAAGCCTTCTTGAATTGTATTTGATTGTACTTATAAAAATGAATTATTTTTCTAGGTATTCAGATTTTTATCACAATTTTAGTAATGCAAAAATTCAAACATGCATTGCAACGGTGAAGCATTTTTCAATGAATTATATGCGGATGCTTTGATTGAGTGACTTTGAAATACATAGGGATCTGGAAAATGATCATTTATCTGAAGGTAGTTATAATGGTATAAAAAATAGTAGTCTTTTGATCACTTGTGCTGTACTCAATAGATTTAAAACTTACTATAACTCTAATTTACAGAATGAAATGAGAGGTAAACAATTTCTACTCGAAGAAGCAGGCAATGGATAACATAATTCAGATGACTGCAGCACAGAATCTGGCATTTCCTCCGGTACCTCTAGAAGAGCTCCTTATGAAGATTCACCACTCAGGCTTTCAGGAAAACCTAAAGACCATGTTTTAGGAAAAATAATTACTGGCATAAAAACAATCCCTTAGAGCAGGTAGAGTGAGCTCTTCAAAAGGAAAGCAGAGCAAAACTAGATGCTTGTGCAAACAAAACCTGTTGTGTACCATTGGACATAGGTGAGTGCTATGCAGTTTATCATCCCCCCACATTATTGAAAGTTATAGAGAAAAAATGCACAAGATTTCATTTCAATAGATTATAAACAAAGTGTATTGAAGAGAGCATTTCATTTTCATACTTAATTGCGGAAAAATAGCCAGCCATGTGGAATGGCTTTTGCATAAAATTGCCGTTAACAATGTGTTAAATTCCCTCAGTCTGGTTTTTGCTACCCTTTCCCTGCTAGTAAAACAGGAATGTGAATATCCCCGAGGTAATACATGATTATTGCTTATCATTATTCCTGTACGTCAGGGGGGAATTAGGTGCCGTCGAGTCGTGTCCAACTCATAGTGACCCTTATAGGGTTTTCAGTGGCTGATTGCTTCGGGATTGACTTGGGAATGGGTTGCCACATCCATCTCCCGTTTTTGTGGTGCTGGAAATTGAACTTGGGACCTCAGAGACTGCAGAGTGAGTGGAGCTCTACCAACTGAGCTAAATCCCACCTCAGGGGGGAATAGGGCTAGAGTTTAGCTCAGTTGGTAAAGTACTGCTCCGCACTCTCTGAGGCCCTGGGTTCGATCCCCAGCACCGCAAAAATGGGAGAAGGACCTGGCAATTCACTTCCAAAACAATCTTAAAAAAAAAAAAAAACCAGCCTTTGAAAACCCTATGAGGGTGGCTGTGAGTCGGACCTGACTTGAGGGCACCTAGCAACAGTAACTGGGGAAATGTGGGTCTACACTGGGGAACGTTGCCCTTGGACTTCCACATTAATTTTGCTCAAAGCCTTTTGTCCTTTCAGTTTCCACTTCTCACTCTGGGAAGGTGGTTGCTCCATGGCCCCTCACCCTGCTGGAGCAGTCTGGTTTGTGACAGGTCTTTTCTCTTTTCCTTTTCTTTCCTTTCCCTCCCTCCTGCCCTTTCTTTCCTTTCTTTCGGTTTTCAGTACTAGGAGGCTGAGCCCAGGGCCTCACACACTCTGGGAAAGCGCTCTGTGACTGAGCTGCACTCTCAGCCCCCCGTTTCTTGTTGTTATTGTTTATTTTGAGACAGGGGCTCGCTGAACTGTGCAGACTGCCTCTGGCCTCAAACTCAGGATCCTCCTGCCTCAACCTCCCAAGTTACTGAAATTACAGGTGTGGGTCACTGCTCCCAGCTCCTGTGAGTGTTTTCAAGTCACAGTTGTTGAAAATCCCAGAAAATGGAAAGGGTTTGAGTGAAGTGGATAGGGAAACTGAAGCACACACTGCCATTCAAGCAAGGCTCCGGCTGGGAAAGAGAATTGGGAAGGTTCAGGTTGTAGGGCTCTTTGTCTATGGAAGAAATTTGGCACTGACTCCCATTCTTTCCCCACAGACTGATTTGCACTGGAACATTCTTGTTGTTGTTAGGTGTCATTGAGTGAGGTCCAAATCATAATGACCCTGTGTACACCAGAACAAAACACTCTCCGACACTGTGCCATGCCTGACAGTATTGTCAGTGCTTCTCTGCTATTCATAGGGTTTTCAATGGCAGATCATTTTGGGAGTGGATTGCCACGTCCTTCTCCCTAGCCTGCAGCACCTGGTGTTCCCAGGCAGTCTCCTATCCAAGGACTAACCAGGCTCACTCTGCTTAGCCTCAGAGATCAGGTAGGATCAGTTGCTAGGCTGCTATAGCTGCAGACAGAATATTCTATCTCTTAGATTTAAAACAACCACCATTGGGGACATTTTAGAGAGAAGGTGGGGAAGAAGGAAGCTCTGGTGGCTGAAGGAATCACATTAGGTAGTCCTCAGCCAAAGGCTTCTGCTGTTTTGGGCTCTGGACTAACCTCTATGCAGGGGATTGTGGATAAAAATCTGAGGATTTTCTACAATGCTCTTAACATTGAGAGAGCATTTAGGTGGCCTGAGGATACTTCTGGGTTAAATAAGCCCCTTCCGTAAGTTTCTTAAGAAGTGAGTCTCTCCCTTAGTTTTCTCAGTTTCCTGAATGTGCTCCTTATTTTTCTGTGAGAATTTCCTACTAAAATCTTGGCAAATTTTCTCTCTGGATAAAGTAGTTTGGACTGGAAATCTGAATAAGGGGAAAATTAAAATGTTCAATCTCATTGGTCATCCACAAAGTAAAAATTAAGACGGTGAAATAGTGGTAATTGTAGTTACCAAACTAGCAGTGACTTTTAGTGTGTGTGGTAATGTGTCTTTTCAAACCCTGCTGGTGGGAGGGCTGTGTAGCAGAACATTTTGGGGAAGTGATTTGATGGCCTCCATCATTACGCTTTTTAAAATTTTTTATCATTTGGTATGGTAATTCCATATTTTAAATGCTGTGTAATAACCAGAAACCAGGACAAAAATTGATAACAAACGTAATTCCCACACCATTAGTTATGGAACTCTTGGAAACGATCCCAAAGATGAGCAGCAGAGTATTGTTAAATAATTATATTAGCGAGGTGTGGTGGCACATGCCTACATTCCCAGCACTCAGGAGGCTGAGGCAGGAGGATTGATATGAGTTTGAGGCCAGCCTGGGATGCACAGCAAAACCTGTCTCAAAAAGAAAATCATCATGCTAACATTTATTGAACATTTACTATGCTGTAGACCCTGCTTTATGTGCATGAACCAGTCCTCACAAAACTAGCGAGGGAACTTTCATTTTTATGTCCATTTGACAGTTGACAAGAGCGAGGCATAGAATGTCATTGGCCAAAAGCCACACAGCTTGTTAGGTGCCATAGAGTTGGATCTAACAGTGACCCTAAGTATAGCAGAACGAAACACTACCCATGCTGTGCAACGTACATAGGCTTTTTAGGCTTTTTATGTTCGAGACCAATGTAGCCACTATGTTTCTTCTTATTTTGAGTCACGGCACATCAGTAAAAGGAGGTCCCAGGGGCTTTATTCCATTCCTGCCATTAAGGTCCACTCTACTTTGAGGAGGCAACTCTTCCCTCGTTTCTTGAATGCCTTCCAGCCTGGGGGGCTCATTTTCAGTACTACATTTGACAATGCTGCTTGCTGAAACTGAAAAGGATTTGAAACGTTTACTGGTGAAGATCAAAGAACACAGTCTTTAGTATGGATTGTATCTCAACATCAACAAACAAAATCTTTACAACTGGTTCAGTAAGCAACTTAATGATACTGAAGAAAAAGATTCAGGTTGTTTAAGATTTTGCTTTACTTGGTTCTATAATCAGCACCCATGGAAGCGGCAGTCAAGAAATCAAAAGATGCATTGCACTGCATTGCACTGGGAAAGCTGTTGCAAAAGATCTCTTTAAGGTGTTGAAAAGTAAAGATGTCACATTGAAGACAAAGGTGCACCTGACTCATGCCATGGTATTTTCAGATGCATTATATACTTGTGAAAGCTAGACACTGAATGAGAAGAATTGATATTTTTTAGTTGTGCTAGAGACAAATATTGAGTATACCATGGACTGCCAAAAGAACCAACAGATCTGTCCTAGAAGTGGTACAACCAGAGTGCTCCCTGGAAGCAAGAAGGGATAGACTATGCCTTTTGTATTTTGGACATGTTGTCAGGAAGGACCAGTCCCTGGAGTAGGACATCCTGTTTAGGAGAGTAGCAGGTCAATGAAGAAAAGGCCCTTAGCTAGATGGATTGACAGAGAATCTGGAACGAGGGGCTTAAATATATTTAAATAAGATCGTATGCCTGGCACAGAGTCAGGGAGTGTTTCTATTGTGCATAGGGTCACTTTGAGTCAGATGCGACTTGATGCCATCTAACAATACAACAGCAATAATATGACAGTGCTTCTCTGCTATTCAGGAGTGGGCTACCAGGTCCTCCTCCCTAGTCTGCATTAGTCTAGAACCTCAGCTGAAACCTCTCCACCATGGGTGGCCCTGCTGGTACCTGAGATACCAGTGGCATAGCTTTCAGCATCATAGCAACATAAAAGCCCCCACAGCACAACAAGCTGACAGATATATGGAGGCCACACAGGAAGTAGCAAAAGGCAAGGCATTCAGACAATGAAGTCTATAGCGTTAGCCACTATATTAGCTATGCCAGACTGCCAGTAAGCATTGCAATTAACTAGCACAGCCATGCTAATAATAATATACCATTATTAAAAGTCAATTTGAAATAATTCTTAGTGGTATGAGGAAATCCTCCGGATGTAATGTCAAGCAAAATGCGGCATGCGTGACATATGATGTGATCACAATTGTATTAAAACGCTTCAGATCCTATTTTGTCAAGGGTGGTCCTGGTGCCTCTTTGCTTTTAGGGACACAATATAGAGGTTAGAAATCAGTAAACTTGGTGCTCAGTTATTTTTATCCCTATGACTCTAACTTCCCCCCACCCCACATTTTCCCCTCATCCCCGTAAAGGTCTAACTGCTCTTTTCTACCTCCAAAAGGCGCAGATAAGCCTTCTGGGATGTGCCGGGCATCTAGGATGGGGCTTCTTTGAATAGATAGTGAAAATGTCTATTGGTGGAGAAATGGATGTCTACATAATAAAATTTTCATCCAGAATGCATTAAGCAAATCCAGCCTATTGGAAACACTTTTTATGACATCACTGCCTTGCTGTGTCTGCTCTGTGTTTAGTCTTCCTATCTGATCTTCCAAAGCCGACTTCCTGGGAGGCCCAGGAAGGAGCTGACAGTGTATTTTTCCCCAGCTGGTGCACAGCAGAGCGCACTCATGGTCCACGCCTGCCTTTCTGCTCATGGGGGCAGGGCTTCTCGCTGCCCTTATCGCAAGCACATAAGGAAAATCTCAGAGAGTTTGGAACGTCCACTGGTAGGGCTATGTGTTTAGGTGGAAGTGTGGTTGGCGTGGCCATGAGTTGCTCCAGGGATGTTCAGTGACTCTTAAAATTGATGCCCAGACCACTTCCTTTGTTGTTAGGTGGTGGTGAGTTGTTTCCAACTCATAGCGATCCTTATAGAGTTTTCAATGGCTGATTGTTTCAGGATTGCCCCCGGAGTGGACTGTCACATCCTTCTCCCATTTTTGTGGTGCTGGGAGTCGAACCCGGGACCTCAGAGCCTGCAGAGCAACGCTCTTCCCACTGAGCTAAATCCAAGCCTGACCACTTCCAAGCACCTTCAGAACCCAGTTTATCATCACAGTGGAGCAGCATGGCATGGTGATTGTCTTCCGCTCACAGGACTGAGGGCACCAGGGATTTCCAGAGATGCCATCTCGCTCCATGGTCCTGCCTTCCTCCAACTTTAGTTGGTTATAAAAGGAATCATCTAGGGCACTTATTAAAAACCAAATCCTGGGGCTGGGGATGTAGCTCAGTGGTAGAGCATTTGCCTAGCATGGGCAAGGTCTTGGGTTCAATCCCCAGCAGTGGGGGAAAAAGGGTTCCTCCCCATGGCTTGATGCAGTAGTTATGGATGTAGTAGTTAGGCTGGAGTTGCGGATGTTAGTTATCCATTGCTGGGTCACAAATCACCCCAAAACTTAGTGTCTTAAAAAGATAGTATTGATCTTTCAAGGTCAGAAAAGTTTGGGAGTAGCTCATTTGGACTTGTTTTAGTTTGTTTTCTTTTGCTGTGACTGAATACCACAGACTGGGAAACTTATAAAGAATTGTTGTTGTTATTGTTAGGTGCCGTCGAGTCGGTATCCGACTCATAGCGACCCTCTGTACAACAGGGGAAACACTATTGTCAGTGCTTCTCTGCTGTTCATAGGGTTTTCAATGGCAGATTGATTTTTGGAAGGGGGTTGCCAGGTCCTTCTCCCAAGCCTACAGCTTCTGGAGTTCCCAGGTGGTCTCCCATCCAGGTACTAACCAGGCCTGACCCTGCTTAGCCTCTGAGATCTGATGGGATCTGATTCCACAGGGCAATGGCTGCAGGCATTATAAAGAATAGAGGGTTTTCTTTTCTTTCTTTTTTTTTTTTCGGTACTGGGAGTTGAATCCAGGGCCTTGTGCCTGCAGGCTCTGCAAGTGCTGGACCACTGAGCTGCACCCCCAGGCCATTTTTTTCCTGTTTGAGACAGTGTCTCGCTAAATTATGCAGACTGCCTCTGGTCTCGAACTTGCCATCCTCCTGCCTCCGCCTCCCCAGCTGCTGGGATTACAGGTGTGCGCCACCGCACTTGGATAGAATAGAGGCTTATTTAATTCACAGTTCTGGAGACTGGGAGGCCCAAGGGCCTGGTGCTGGCATCTGCTCAGCATCTGTGCAGCTTCCAGCTAGGGGAGGACATGATGCAGGGCATCCTGTGGTGAGCGACAGTGGTGCTAGCGGGGGGTCTCTCTTCCTCTTCATACAAAACTGCTAATGCCATCGTGGGGGTCCCATCCTCACAATTGCATTTGATCCTAATTACTGCCCAAAGATCCTGAAGTGGTTCCGAAACAATCAGCCATTGGAAATCGGAGTTGGATTTGACTGGATGGCACATAGCAACGATGACAGCCCTCCAGAGGCTCCACTTCCCAGCACCATTAGTATATGATTTTGGGGATTAAGTTTCCAACGCTTGAAGTTTTGGGGATCCCATTCAAGCCCAGCAGGGGCTGGCTCAGAGCCTCTCCTGAGGTGTCATCTGAAGTCCTCATGGGGGTGGAGGACCCCCTTCTCAGGGTGCTGGCAGGCTGGTTCCAGGAGCAGGATAGGACAGGAAGGACGTGTTGGGTGGCCCGCACACACTCAGACTCAGGTCCTGTCTGCACACAGCGGATTAGATGCCATTTCTTTGCTGCATGGACCCATCTTGGGTCCTCTGACACAGCAGCCCTGAGGTGCAGTCTGTCCGCAGCAGGTGTCACCCTGAGCCTGCAGAATTCCCTGGTCTCCATCTCTGCTGGGCCACTTTGTCTTTCCAGGTCGCTGTCCTGGGCAGTGTCCCTTTCAAGACGGTGGATGTTGGCTTTTTTTACATTTGCCCCCAGCTGA
The DNA here is from genome assembly GCA_007922755.1 of Pedetes capensis. Taxonomy (NCBI): domain Eukaryota; kingdom Metazoa; phylum Chordata; class Mammalia; order Rodentia; family Pedetidae; genus Pedetes; species Pedetes capensis. The sequence goes on along the minus strand of VMDO01006028.1, from coordinate 80,918 downwards.
CCTGTGGGAAAGCCTCTCCTTTCCTCCTCAGTGAGGGCTGGGGACAGAGAGATGCCAGTCCTCCCACAGCTCTCCTCTGGACGTGGCCTCTCCGCCTCCATCCCCGCCCCCTCCCCAATGTCATAGACTGTGGACAGGTGCTCCTGGAACCCAACAGCAACTTCCCAGTCCTCACTGGGCCCTGCACCGATGACCTAACACTTGGCTTGGGAATGAGGGGACTTGCTCCCTATTGTGTTCACAGCGTTTAAGCATCGACACAAAACTTGACTGCTTCAAGACCCTGTTCATCCCTCCATGTCCCAACCGTCAAGTCTCCCTTAGGCGGGAGCGGTGGCCCAGCAAGGCACACACCCATAAGCTCAGACAGGCGGAGGCAAGAGGGTTGCAAGTTTGAGGCCAGAGGTGCCCTGTGTAATTTGGGCAAGACCTTGACTACTCAAAATTGAAAAGGGGGCTGAGGGTACAGCTCGATAGTAGAGCGCTTGCAAGGTATGCATAAGGCCTTGGATTCAAACCCCCAAGTACCGCAAAGAAGAAAAAAAGATGAACCTCTCAGTAAATACCAGACTGGTGCTCACAAGCCTCTTGACGCTTTCCACTTGGGACTCCCAGAGGTAAGCTGGACACGACACGCCAGAGCTCAGGATCCACCCTAACAGCCAGCTCTCCTTCCTTTTCGGTCTTGCTCACATGGAGGCCGGGGGTCAGGAACCTTGGGTTGCCCCTGACCACCCCTGACTCACTGTCCTGGCTCCGGCCACTTACCAGGCCCCGCCAGGCTTCCCTCCGAATTCCTCCTGAATTCCTCCCTCCTGCTCCACTCCCCACCCTCCTGGCAATGCCCTCCTGCAGCCCTTCAGCAGCCCCTTTCCTGTCTGCTGTAGTTTGGATGTTGAATGTCCCTTAAAGGCCCCCCCAAAAACAATCTATAGATTTAATGCAATACCCATTAAAATTCCACTGACTGACTTTACAGACATAGAAAAAATGATCCAAAAATTCATATGGAACCACAAAAGACCATGTATAGCCAAAACACTCTTAAGCTGCAAAACTAATGCAGGTGGAATCACAATCCCTGACTTCAAACTATACTATGGGGCAGTGGTAACACAAACAGCTTGGTACTGGCACAAAAATAGGCCAGAAGACATCTGGAACAGAAACAAGACCCAGAAATACCTCAACACACCTATAGCCACCTGATTTTTGACAAAGGAGCAAAGCAAGTAAACTGGGTGGTGAAAGATTTAAAAGGCAGGGCCTGCAGGGAGGCTCTTACATCATTAGGGGCATTTTCTTGGAAGGAACTCCTCTCTGACCCATGGATTCTGGCCAGATGATTGTTCCAGTAGGAGCAGCCCTGGTCCTGCCTGCTCTCTTTCTGCTCCTGTTTGAGATGTGACCCTTTGCTCCTTCACGTGTCCCTGCCGTGATGTGCTGCCATTTGCCACTCTCATTAGAGGCCAAACCAATGAGGCCACTCAGTTCTAGACTTTGAACCTCCAAAACCATGAGCTAAGTAAACCTCTCTTTTCCTCATAAATAGCCAGTGTCAGCATTTCACTGTAGCGATAGAAAGCTGGTTAATGCACCACCCCTGGCTTAACTAACTCCCCCTACACCTGGCAGTCATCTACTCCAGGAACCTTGATCAAATGAAAGCCCCTCCCTCTGACCAAAGGTTGGGCTGGATTAGGCACCCTGCTCTGCTCTTATAATTTCCTGGGTCACCTGTGAACACCCTTGTGCCTGTTGTTGTTGTTAGGTGCCATTGAGTTGGTGTCCGACTCATAGCGACCCTGTGTACAACAGGTGAAACACTGTTGTCAGTGCTTCTCTGCTGTTCATAGGGCTTTCAATGGCAGATTGATTTTGGGAAATGGGTTGCTGGGTCCATCTCCCAATCCTTGCGCCTAGCCCCATGTTATTGGCCTACATTTGATCTCAGCCATGGCTGAGCCACCAGCTCTGCATAGGTGCATGCTAGCTGGCTACCCTTCCCCAGCTGTCCTGCGTGCCTCGCCTCTGCCCCAGGCTCCCCTGACATTGATGTGGAATGCCTGCAGAACGGTGCTGGACATCCGCATGGGCACAGACCCTGGAGGGCGGATCTGCCATCTCCAAGAGGTCATTCTTGCCTTTTGGGAAACACAAGCTAGAGGATCAATGTTCGCTTCTTCTGTCCATCCTGTAGCCAAGACCAGGCACACTCTTCACAGCTCCTTAGAACGAGCAGGTGGATCAGTTCTCAGCTGCCCAGAGCTAATCCAGCTTGACAGAGCACTGTGCACTGGCTCCCTTCCTGCCTGAGTCTGCTCAACCACTTCCCCAAATAAACTAGCCTACAACCCCTTGTCTCTCGTGCTGCTTTTTGCAGGGGATTGCAAGCATTTTTAACTCTATAACTGCATTTGTCCAATCAAAAATAGAATAATTCTTTGTCTATTTTTCTGTCTCTTCCACTCAACTTCAAGGTCTTGAAAGCAGACACTGCCTTACTAGTTATCCAGGTGGTTCATAATAAATAATGTGTTTGCAAATAGCTGATGGACAATGGGGGCTTATGACCTTCCTAAGGTGTGTTTCATGTTAATCCTATTTAACTGTACAATCCTTGGAGGCAGGTACTATTATTCTCCTCACATTACAGATGATGAACAAGCTGAGAGAGGTTAGGAAACTTGTGCAGAGTCACACAGCTTGGGGAAGAAGATGGATGAGGATTTTGAACAGAAGTCCACCTGACTCTCAAATTGGTCTCATCCACTGCATTACAGGGATTTAGCTCAGTTGATAGAAGGCTGCTCTTCAGTCTCTGAGGTCCTAGGTTCAAGTCCCAGCACCACAAAAATGGAAGAAGGGCCTGGCAGTTCACTCCTGAGGTAATCCCGAAACAATCAGCCATTGAAAACCCTATGAAGGTCGCTATGAGTCGGACACGACTTGATGGCACCGAACAATACCAAGGAGGCTTGTCATTCTGGGAGCGTGCAGCACTGGGTGGGGGGTGCACAGAAAGGAGGTCAGCCAGGGAGGCTGGGGCCACATCATGAACCATGTAGTAATTTTTATCTTGCAAGCCACGGGAAGGCTGGCTTCCAGCACCCTGCACCCTGGAAGGCTGAAAACATTTTTTCCTGGTGAGCATTTACAGGTTTCCTTGCATATTAAAAGCTGCAAGCAGTTTGAAGCATGTCCACCAGGGGGCAGGCATTGGCAGCAGATGAACATGCAGGGGTGGGTGGGGGCCTGGGACACCAGACTGAGAAACGGTGCGATTTTCTTCTCTTGGCGGGCTTCTGCCGGGGCTCTGTGCAGACCTAGGATCGATAAGTCACCTGCAGCATTGGAGATGCGCCGCAGAGCTGCTGCCTCTTCCCTCCCGCTCTGCTTTCCTGTCTCCTTCTCTCTCCCCTCCCCTCCCTCCTTCTTGTTTACTTTCTTCACCAAAGTGGAAATCAGTTAAAAAACACAGTAGATGCTTCCCCAAGTAGGTGCTTCCATAACACAAGCCTTGCAACATCCTGAAGGTCCAATCCACACAGAACAAAAACAACACGCGCAATAATGATGATCACAGCCACAAGTCTACACCTCCAGAGTGTGGACAGATACCAGCACATGGCCTTGTCTCCTGTCATAAATCAAGAGTCCAGGGCTGGCTCAGTCACCTCTGCCTATTTAGAAAATGATTGTTGATTCCAATCTAGGCTCAGCTCACATTATCGAGTACCTACTGTGTATCAGGTTAGCAGGTCAATGGAAAAAGGGAAAACCCTCTACTACGTGAATTGTCACAGTGTCTGCAACAATGGGCTAAAACATAAATAAGATCATGTGCCTGGCACAGAATCGGGGTGTGTTTTATTCTGCTGTACATAGGGTATCTATGAGTCAGACCTGACTTGATGGCACCTAACAGCAACAACAACTGTGTGTCAGGCTAGGTGCTATGAGATTAAACACATTATTTCACTGAATCTTCACACTGGTAGTTTGAGTTAAGTAGTTAGGGGAGGAGAGGCAGGAAGGAAAGGATAAAGGGGACACTACAGCCATCTGCTTTCCAACAACCCTTGAGACATGAATATCAGCATGGGCATCTTCTGAGACAAATCGTTCTATCTGGTGGCTAGTACTAACCCAACAGATAGTATCCTTTGCAAATAGCAGAATGGGTAGGAGATAATACCTTCTTACAGGTGGCCTAAGTAACCAAGAGGCAGACGGGGCCCGGTAACCCACTCCCCAAAATCAATCAGCCATTGAAAACCCTATGAATAGCAGAGAAGCACTGACAATAGTGTTTCGCCTGTTGTACAGAGGGTCACTATGAGTCAGATACTGACTTGTGGCACCTAACAACAACAACAACAACAAGTAACCAAGAAGACCTTTACAAGTGGCCTGGTCTGTAACCAGTAACTTACTTTACATATGAAGGCAACAGGTGCCTCCATGTCTGGATTAGAAAGCGGGATTTTCTGTCCAGGCAGGAACCGTTCTGTGATACAGAGGCAAACCTGTTTTTCAGCCTAGGCCAGCCTAAGCTGAAAGGTGAGAGAAATAGGACACACTGAAGAGAAGATCAAAAAGAGGGAAGTACCCTCCGTCCCTTTAATGATTGGGACTTACAAATCCCAGTTCCTTCCCTCAAGGTGGTGCCCACAGCTTGCAGTTGCCCACGGTTCTCAGCAGACGTCCATAGTTCCCTGCCGTGTCCAGAGCAGTGCCCAGAGATGTCTGCAGCGCTCAGCGGATGTCCACAGATGCCCAGGAATGTTTGCAGTTGTTTGCAGGTGTTCAGAGATGCCTACAGTGTCATTGTTGGACCTGCGTGCTTCCTGACCTCTAACCTGGAAGTGCAAACGCAGCTGTTCACGGACCTCCCCTCCTGGACCTGCCCGCTTTATGATTTCTATCTCAGAAAGCCTGACTCTCTTTCTCCTCTTGCCTTTCCATCTCCCTTCTTTCCACACCAGCCTGGATCCCCCAGCCTGCTCGCCCCAGCACTCAGGGCCCTCTCTTTTCCAACTCTGAGTCGACTCTTCTCTAAGTTTCCTTCTGGGTCCATTTAAAAATTCTTTTATAAAATCGACCAAGGACCAGGGTTTGCTGCCAGCTTCCTGGCCCCCTCCTCTGTAAGAGCAGAATTTCCTCCATTTACAAATGAAGTCACTGAGTCTCAGACAGGTTAAGATCCTACCACTGGCAGGTCATGGAGTCATCATTGACACTGGATTTCTTCAGGGTTCTTGCCACAGAAGCACACTGAATTGGTTGCTTTACTTCCTCAATGTGAGGTCAATTCAGTGACCAATAAGGGGAGGAAGGAGGGATAAGGCTGTATTTTTCTTTGATATTAACTAATCTTTTTTTTTTTTTTTTTCTTTTTTGCGGTACTAGAGGTTGAACCCAGAGCCTCGCGTCTGCATGCTTTGCAAGTGCTGGACCACTGAGCTGCGCTCCCAGCTCATTTTTTTTTTTTACTTTTGAGACAGGATCTCGCTAAATTGGGCAGACTGCCTCTAGTCTCGAACTTGTAATCCTCTCACCTCCGCCTCCCAAGCCGCTGGGATTGCAGGCGTGCACTACAGCACCCGGTGATATTAAGTAATCTTGACATGGGAACGGCAGATGGGAAGATGAGGAAGGGGAGGAGCTTGTTGTTGCTCTAAACTTCAGCTTTCTGAGCCTCATACAGTTGAGGAGTGAAGAGCAGAGGAACAGGCCAAGGGGAGCCACGAGTGGAAACCCGGGTCTGGCCCAGTGGTCTGTGATCCCCTGCACTGCCATGACTGTCTTGGGTAGTGCTGGGGGCCAGCCGAAAGATGGAGTCCAGTATGTGTTTGTTCTACTGAACGGGTTATACAGAGGAGAAGCAAGGACCAAGAGTACCGAGGTGAGTCTAAAGCCAGGGCCAAGGCCAATACGTGCTCAAGCCTGTGTGAAACTTTGGTTTCCCAACCCAAGGACCTTTGGTGTCCCTTTGGTGCAGAATTTTCCAAAGTGGGATACATGGGTGGTGTAAGGTGGTATGTGATGGGGTACAGGTGAATGCTTTTGATTAACAATCTTATTTTATTATTATTATTATTTTGTGTGGAACTGGGGGTTGAATCCAGGGCCTCATGCTTGCATGCTCTGCAAGTGTTGGACCACTGAGCTGCACCCTCAGCCCACTTTTTTACTTTTTGAAACAGGGTCTCACTAAGTTACGTGGACTACCCCTGGTCTTGAACTTGCAATCCTCCTGCCTCTGCTTCTCGAACTGCTGGGATTATAGGCATGCGCCACGGCGCCCGGCTTCTTGTGTTTATTTTGATGTATGTTAGGAAAACACATAAAAACCACATTGGAACCACGAGTCTGTGGATATCATCACGAGGCTGAGTTCAAGTAGACAGTAAAAAGAGGATAGGTTTAAATATTACACAACATGAAGTGTATTAGTTTTTCTTACTGCTGTAACAAATTACCACAAACTTCCTAGTGGCTTGAAGCAACATGGATTTATTAAGGTTCCAGAGATGAGACATCCTGAAATCAAGGTGGGATTGTGGTCCTTCTGAAGGTTTCAGAGGAGAATTTGAATCTTTGTCTTTTCCAGCTTCTAACGTCCACCTGCCTTCATTGGCTTGAGGCCTCTCCCTCCCTTCCTATAATCTGCCTGTGGTTTCTGTTACCACACCTCCTTTCTTCTGGCCCTGACTTTCTCATCTCCCTCTTACAAGGAGGCTTATAATTGCATTAGGCCCACCTGGATGATCCAGGGTCATCTCTCTATTTTAGATCCTAATTTAACCACACCTGTAAAGTCTCTTTTCAATGTAAGCTCACATGCTCACAAGTTCTGGGGACTGGGACCCAATCATTTTTAAAGGGGGAAACATTGTTATATCTGATAATAGAAAGGGAATGAATATATGGGAAAAAATCACAAAGGTCTTTTTTTAGTGAAGATTGGAAAATACTGCCTTATATCCCAGCTGCCTCCTTAAAGGCCTTTTTTTTTTTTTTTCCCCTTTGAGATATAGTCTCGCTATGTAGCCCAGCTGAGCCCAGCCTGGTGATCTTCCTGCCTCAGCCTCCTGGGCATTGGGATTACAGGTGTACACCACCACCCCCTAAGGTTAAAGCTATTTTTGGAATTGCCATCAGCTTCTTGGGGTCTGTGCAGCTGTAGCATCAGGCCATGGAAAGCTTTGATATTTGAAAGCATAATTGCCCATAATGAGGGCAGGCCATGCCATGGGAAAGCCCTTTGGACAACTGGTAGACCCGGAGTTAAACTCTGGAGTTGGGGCTAGAAAGAGCTGACCTGTTCCTCAGCAAAGTGTGAGAAGAGTTGGCGTGATGGCAACACACAGTTTTGCCGAGGTGGGGCGGAGTCGAGGAGCCCCCAAAGAATGGAATGTCTGCTATTTCCTCTAGCCTGGTTTTCTTTCTCCCTGTGCAACTTCTCCTTTGTCTCATCTCACCCTTGGAAAAATGTACAGTGTGTGCGTATGTGTGTGGGTGTATGCACATGCGCTTGAGAAAGATTTCTGGCTTCCACTGGCTAGAATCTTTCTCCTGCCCCTTTCCTCTCCCCTCTTAAGGAAGGCTGATTTCCATATCTGTCTGGAGCAACAGATTGAGAGGTCCAGGCTGAAAAGCAAGGCAGAGCCACAGGCAACTGTGAGAGCAGAGTATCGCCCATACCTCAGGGCAGACTGGGCTCCCTCTTCGCAGGTTACCTCGGGAATTCTCCCCACAGCTGCTGAGATCCACACAGGCTGTGCAACTGGTTATATGCCAAATGACCTTGGGCCCATCCGCTGGGGGTAGTCATGCCTGTGTGACTCCAAGGCTCATTCTAGAATTTGTTGTTGTGGATAAGCATACTGGGTACTGTTTTCTGGGGACAGGGTGCTACCAAATCTCCCCTGGACCTCACTGTGGCATCGAGTGGGTCCTTCCGGATTACCATGAATGAGTGTTCTCTGAGGACATGTGAGGGCTGGGGAACTGTGCTTTCCTGGGCTGTCCAAGACAGACAAAGCTGGACCCTGAAGAGTGAAGGACAGGTTTCAGTGGTGATACTGCCACTGTGATGTGGAAAAGAATGCAGCTTTGTGCAGAGGTGGCTGGGACTTTTAAAGGGAAAGGGGATGGGAGGAGGGAGCAGGGTGGGGCATCAGGAGAGTCCAGGCAGTGACAGATTAGGAACTGCCAGAGGAGAGGGGGCTGGTCCATGTGAAACCCAGCTGAGTTTGCTAAGTGGCATGTCCGGGAGCCAGGCTCCTCCCTCCCACGGGGACTGGGGGACCTAACTTCTCTGTGTTCCTGGGCTGCTGGAACAGGCAGTAAATCCTTTCGGCAGCCTTGAGTTTTCTCTGTGACACACTTTAAGGTGGACAAAGGTCATCCTAGAGAGGCAGGTTTGAGCTCTGTTAGAAACCATGTGAGGGACTTGGTTAGGGCTTTACAGGCCAAGCTGGGGGGTCAAGACAGGGTTCAGAGGAGGCTGGCTTGAGTTTGGTCAGCGAGAGAGTCTCGGTCACAGGTATCTGCAATGTGTCACATGTGGTCCTGTGCTGTTCCCAGTTTGTTCCTTAGAACAGGGTCCCCCAAACCCCTAGGTGGAACCCAGCCCATCAGCAGGAGAGGAGTGGCGAGTGAGTGAAGGTCAGCTGTATTCATAGCTGCTCCGCCTTGCTCGTGTTACCTTCTGAGCTCCACCTCTGGTCCGTGGAAAAATTATCTTCCATGCAACTGGTCCCTGGTGTCAGAAAGGTTGGGGACAGTTGCCTTACGACACCACTGTCTTGGGATGGGAATAGAGTGCATGACAAAAAAAGATTCTACCAGTAACTGAAAATCAATCAACCAAGCTTCTTCTCTTTCTCTCTCTCTCCTCTCTCTCTCCATGTGTGGATGTGTGTGTGTGTGTGTGTGTGTGTGTGTGTGTGTGTATATATGTATATATATATATATATATACATATATATATACATACATACATATATACACACATATACATACATATATATTCATATTCTTTTTTATTGGAAATTTTTAATGTATAACTTAGTGTGTTTCATTCTGACATGTTATTTCATCGTGACATTTCCATATATGCGTTTCACTGTACACTGCACAGATAAGTTCCCCCTTACCCTCTTGTGCCCCTCCTCCCCTCTCTCCCACCCCCCACCGATGGCCTCTCTTCTACTTGCGTGTCTTTATGTGGGAACGTTTTTCTACACCTTTGCATCCTGATTATGACTTAAGTCCACACTTTTTTTTTCTGTACTGACCTATCTTTTCCATCGTCAGCAGTGTCACGTGAATAATCTAGCCCGTTTACATTATTGCCATCCTTTGGTATTGTTGGTATTATTATAATTATTTCCCAAACTATTAACATTGGGCTGTTTACTTTGAGGTCGACTCCTCTCTCATTCCTCGCTCCTCCTTGTCTCTCCTCCCCACATATATATTCTTACTTACCTATCATCTATTTATCCCCTAATAGATCCCCTACTGATCTATAACTATGTATCATCTGTTTCAAATCTATGTGTCACCCATCATCTGCAATCTATTTATCTATTTTCTTATCTACCCCCTATATGTACACTGGGAAACTCCAAGAGGGGATCCTTGGGGATCCCTACGTCGAGGGGCTGTGAGTGGCACCAAACAAGGACTCTGATGTGTGTAGCATGGATGAATGAATAAGGGAGAGGATGTCACAGACATGGACTGTGAGTGTCCAAGAGGGGAAAGAGGACTTCCCCATCAGCGTGCAGCCTGGACCATGGCAAATCTCGCAGTGAAAACTATAAGATTTGCTATGCTAATAGTGACATGGTATTAAGTACCTACTCTGTGCCAGGCATGATGCTAGATGTTTTATTGAATTAGCTTTTTAGTTCAAACAGGATTGAGAAATAGAATCAGCAGTGGGGGTGGGCTTTTGTGGGCTCACTCTTTAGAAGTTATCGTTATAAAGCAGTTGTGGCACCTGGAAAAGATTTCCCCTACCCTGTGGTGGCAATAAGAAGGACTAACGCTCTGCAGACTCTCCAAGCAACTTGGATGAATCCTGCTCAGTGACAGAGTGTTGTGACTCATCAGACAGCACTAGTGCGCCGCTCTTTGTGAAATGCAGCATTTACCTTCGATGTCCATCTTTCCCTTCGTGGGGAACCGCCAGTGTACTGTCTGTTGTTAGGGGAAAACAGGCAGGCAGGTTAAACTCTGATTCAATGTTACCATTGTTATCTGAAAAATAACAGCTCAGTGTTTCTGTCAGGCTGACTTTTATTAATGGATGGCATTAGAACACTTAGTCATTCTAGGCTCTCCTGATCATGTCTAATGCTGCCCAAGAAGCCTTCCTTGACTTTATGGTTAAGTTGAAACACGGAGAATTAATAAGGTGAAGATGTAAATGAGGGTGTCATTTAGCACAAGGAGAGGATTATGCTGTCTCTGTTTTTCTTTTAGCCTCTACCAAGGCTTTGCGATGGGGCTGGACATTTTCCTGGGCTGTGAATTCTGTGTGTAACTCATGCTCCTGGAAAACAATTCACTGTTCCAGCTGTTCGTCTTCCTGTGCACAGCGTCTCTGGTCCAGCTGTGCATGCAAGGCAGTGAGTGGCTTTTCCCAAGGGGCCAGGGGAGGCAATGTATAGGAAAAGTCTGAATTTTAAGAGGACGTGTGCAGAGGATGAATTTATTGTCTCCCTAAGATTGGAAGTGGGGCTGGGATTTAGCTCAGTTGGTAGAGCGCTGCTCTGCAGTCTCTGAGGTCCCAACTTTGATTCCAAGCACAGCAAAATGGAGAAGGACATGGCAACCCACTCCCAAGGCAATCCCGAAACAGCCACTGAAAACCCTACAAGGGTCACTATGAGTCAGACTCCACTCGATGGCACCTAACAACAACAACAACAACAACAACAACAATAAGATCGGAAGTAAGCATAAGGCAGTGTCTCACATAAATATAACTGTTGGGGAGGCAGCATGATGATGGGCACTGAGAACCAGAGAGGTTGAGTAACTGATGCCTGATCTCCGTGTGCCCAGCACGGTGCCTGGTAATGCAAAGCATTTCTACCTTCAAGGCTCTTAGATTCCAGCACTGCGGGCAGGACCTGCAGCTGCGCTGTGGAGTGGACGGCTGAGTCTGCATCTCACATTGCTCGTTTCACTTATGGCTTTGTGATCTTGGCTGAGTCACCTCATCCTTCTGATTCTCATCTTCCTCATCTGTGAAGTGGGGAGGGAACGTCTCCCTCCAGGGCTGACTGTAGAGATGAAATGAGATGCTATATTAAAAGGTCTAGGATGGGGCCCCGGGAGTGCACACTTAGTCCTCAGCAAGCCACTGGTTTCCTTTCTCCTAGTACCTCCCTTCTTAGACAGGAGAATGACTTAGCCAGGACAGGTAGAGAAGGTGACAGGGAGAGACAGGTCAGGCTTGTCCCAGACCGAAAGAGGCGGTGACACCATCCAGGGGTTTTGTCTCTTCTCACTGGGCCTGATGTTCAGCACATCTGTTATACATCATTCCATGCTTGGGAATGATCTTCTCAGGACATGCACGATCTTCTCTTACTATCAACATTAAGCCGTAAATGAACACTGACATATTGCTTATTTTATTCCATAGACATCTATCAGGTAGTGTGGGCTAGGGGCAGGTGGACCTGACTGGAGTGGGATGAGCCACCGCTCCAGAGTCACAATGCTTGCTGGCCCCATGTGTAGGGAAGGTTTTCAGCCTTTGTTAGCCTCCATTTCCACGTCTTTTATATTCCCCCTCATAGGATTGTTGTAGTGATTAAATAACATACATTGTTATGATTAATTAAATTGGATAATACATATTGACATACAATACATCTATATACAATACATATAATGTGCAGTCATTTATACACATTATAATGTATCTATCTTAGTACGTTCATGCTGCTATGACAAAACACATGAGATTGAGTAAGTTATAAACAATAGAAAGTTTTCCTTATGTCCCTGCAAAGATCATGCGTTTGAATGTTCAGTCCCCAGATGGTGGTGCTCTTTGTGGAGGTTATGGAACTTTGGGAGGAGGGTCCTAAGCTTTGTGGAAGTAGGTCGCTGGGGGAGGCAGGCCCTGGGAGGATTTTATGTGGACCTGTGGTACTGCCTGCTTTCTGCTTCCTAAGTGCCAAAATGTGGGGAAATCATCTGCTGACTGCTCCATGACCTGCCTGCTACCTTGCTGCACCCTGTCCTAATAAATATTTCCTCCCCTAAGTTTGCTTCAGTTGGTTTCTCTGCCACAGCGACATACCAGCTGACAAATATAAATGAATTGCAAAGATCCTTTTTAAAAAAGATTTCATTTGATATTTTTGTGAGTGTTCATTGGGCAGGTAGTTTAAAGTACCTCATCTGCTGTCATGTCAGAAAAAAGTCTCGTGGATGTATGGATTAGTCAAGGCTCTCCAGTGAAACGGAACCAGTAGGATGTTAAAAGGAATTGACTCCTGTGATTATGGAGAGACAGGCTGAAGGAGCTGCAATAGGCAAACTGGAGACCCAGGAGGGCCGATGGCATGAGTTCCAGTCCAAAAGTCGGTAGGCTTGAGACCCAAGGAGAACCTCTGTTTCAGTCTAAGTCTGAAGGCCAGTGTCCTCTCTCAACACTGTCAGGAAAAGTCCTCTCTTGCTTAACTTTTTTGTTTTCTTCAATTGACTGGATGAGTCCTACCCACCTTGCGGGGTGGGCATCTGCTTTTCTCAGTCCATGAATTCAGATGTGAGTCTCATTCAGATATACCATCCCAGCCCAGACACATCTAGAGGGCTGGGGTTTAGCTCAGTTGGTAGAGTGCTGTTCACACTCTCTGAGAGCCCAGGTTTGATCCCCAGCACTGCAAAAATGGGAGAAGGATGTGGCAATCCACTCCTGAAGCAATCCTGAAATGATCAGCCATTGAAAACCCTATGAGGGCTGCTATGAGTTGGACTCAATGGCACCTAACAACAAAGACACATCTGGAATAATATTTGACTGGATGTCTGGTCTCCCATGGCTCAGTCAAGTTGTACATAGAATTAGCCATCACAGTATATTATCCAAAGAAAGTGAGTTTTCTCCTTAAAAGGAATCCAGCTTCATCTTCTGACATATTTTCTTCTTCTTTTCCACATATGACATTCTATATAGATCTGGTCATTTATTTGGCAAATAACTCTTGAGAGACTACTGTGTGCCAGGCATTGCTTTGAGTACTGGGGATACAGTGAACCAATTAGTCCCACTGTGTAAAAGAAAAAAAACACACTGGCATTATCTAAATGTTGGGTACAGTGGGTCCTGATAAAGTATATAGAATCAAATGTAAGAAAAATCTCAGCATTAGGTTTATCTAGTGTAAGGGAGACTTTGTTCTTAAAGAGCTAGAAAACCTTATAAAACCTCTATTTGCCTCTTGCCTTTTAGTTGTAATTTTGACAATGTATTTCCAGCATTTCAGGATGTTATTAAGGTTTTTTGCTCTTCCATAATTAGATATGTAATTGATCATGGTAAGCCCCATGAGTGCCTGTTTGAAGCAAAGATTTATTACTTCACACACTCAAATATAATGATCTCCATCTCAGTTCTATTAGGTTTATAATATTTACATTTCTTACCAGAGTATTAGCATTTTCTTCTTTTCAGGTTTTCCCTCATTACCTGAGATAAAGAACAAGTATTCTATGACTTTCCCAAACAAAATAATTGCTGATCTTTTTATATTGCTTACTTTGTTACGGGTACTTTGTGAAGTGCTTGATGAGCATTACCCTTTAATCAGGGGGTGGGGGTGTGTCTCTCAACCATGTCATAGGAGTGCGTTCTGTTCAATGAGGTCTTAGAGAGAAAAGAAATTTGATGCAGTAGAAAAGATCATGGTCATAATGAATAGTACACAGATGATTATTTTTTTTTTAAATTTCAACTTATTCAAGTATAACTGCAGTTATTCCAATGAATGAATGATCTCCTGATAAGGAATACAAAAATCTAAAAATGACTATGAGCCAATAACTTCCAAGTTCTAATTGATCTGGAGTGAATACATGGGATTTCCTTATTAGCTAGACAAATGTAGATTGAGACACTCATTTTCTCATCATTATTAGTTAGGACCTTGGACAATTGACTCAACTCTTTGATCCTCACTTTATTTGATTGTAAAATGGGGACAGTAATAATGAGCTCAAAAGGTGTAAGAAGGATAAAATAATTTGTTGTTTGTAATGAACATTAAGGTTGAAACTTGGAGCATCATAGTTATCAAAAAATAATTCTTGCAGCTAGGCATATTTTAAAAAAATCAATGAATATTTTTGGACATGTAGAATTATGATATTAATAATGAAAAGGGATATATTAAAATAAAATTAGTTATTAAAGTTGGAAAGAAGACTGAAACTTTTCAAACTTTATTCTTTCTTTGTTTCTTGGTTGAGAAAATCTTCAAGGAAGGATGTCCTGGAATGGGCAATTATTTGCCTAAATGCTTTGCTCGTTTCTTCCCTAACCAACTGGATTATACCACTTAGGTTAAACAAATGTGTGCTGAAGTAAAGAAGTTGGCATGTGAGAAAGGTAGGGGATATGCTCAGCCCACTCGGCTCTGGGCAGAGGGTTTCTACTTCAGGGAGTATGGAGAGGCCTGACCTGGATTGACCTTTCTAGGTTTGTGCTCAGTGGGAGGAGCAAGCTGCCTCTTCCAAACTGTTTGCCCTCTGCATGTCATGTGCTCCTTTACAACACAGCACTTGCATATCTTTAACTGATAAGATCCTTGTGAAAACCTTAGAAGTGGACATTCTCAGGGAACACCAATCTGGTTTTCCTCCCCTTCCTGGATCCTCAGAGGGCGACTTCTCCCAGTTTCTTTCCTAGTAAGTGAGGATTGCTGACTGTTTATGGCCAAAGTGCTATCTTTGGAGCCCACTCGTAGGACATGCACACACGAGAGCTCCACATTGTCTCTTCAATCTCCTCTTGAGAAGTTAGAGGCACAGAGTGAGAGTCACCTCAATCACTGAGTCACTGCATGGATCACAGCTGTCCTGGAGAACTGCCTGGACCCATAGTGGACTTTGCAAATATGAGAAATTAACTCGGACGGCATAAAGATACGGAAGCTTGGGGGCTATTTGTTACTGCCCCCCATCCAGTTTATCCTGACCAATACAGCTCTTTGGGAAGGTTTAAAATGAAGTAGAGAGTAGCCCATACTGTCAGGTATCTTAGGATTCTGCCAAACAGTCTTGTCTTAAATGATGGATAACCAAGATTGGAGGTGGGAGCTGTGGAGAGGGGAAGCAATGAATTTAGACAAGCTGCAACAGAATGACTCTACAAAATAATGCTGAGTGTTTTTATCTGGATTTTGAATGAGACTGTAAACTTCCTGCATTCCAGAGCTCTCAAATACATTCTGAATACTTTTCCTATATCAAAAGAATCCACCGGAAGACCAATATTTTCAAAATGCCTCGAAGATTGCTCACAGCAAAACTCAGCTCAGTGTCTGTGTGTGGCCAAGCACCCTGAAAGCAGGGAATGATATGCACAAGACTTCAAACTACCCATTCTTGTTTCATGGGATGTTAACAAATTTAGGTCAACAAACAGGGACGGGGCTCACTGTATGTCAAATCTTTGTGCGTGGCTCTGGAGACTCAAAGATGAAGGAGGTTTGCTCCCTGCCCTTGAGAAGCTCGCAGTCCAGGGGGAGAGAGTGGTACAGACATAAGCAGCTACAAAATGAGTTAGCCTGGGGAAGTGCTTTAAGAGAGGTGTAAACAAAAGAAGAAAGATGCAGAGGAGGGAGAGAGAGATCCTTTCTGATTGGGCGGAGAGGGGGAGACTATGTTTAGCTAGTACTTGAAGGAAAACAAAGACCTTGATGGTTTTCTGCGGGGTATGAAAAACAACCAGTGCTGTATCTGTAGCTTTAGTATTTTTATTTCTGTGCCATGCAGACACTAGCTCAGGGGATGCAATTTGGCCATTTTCAAGGCCCACATAACCAGAGATCTGGACTGACATTGCCACTGTATGTAAGAACCTGTTGATATATTTTGTGAAATTGCCCTTATTAATGATTCATCAATCTTTTTTTTTGCTTCCTGCACTGTAGAAAATCTTGCTGCAGAATTTAACCCACAAGCCCACCCAGCCCGTTCTTGGCCCTTGGCAGCCTTCCTGATGTGACTGTGCCTCCCAGATGTGGTTATTGACATGTAGAATTCTACAACAACAGATACATATAGGAGGGGTGGGAGTCTGGGGAGAAATCTTCCACAACATACAAAGATGAGTGGTTCCTAAACTGCGATCCCTGGAACACTGTGTTTGGAAATCTTAATCAGTGTGATTTAAAACAAAAGGTTGATGTGATATGTTTTATTTCAGCGTGCCAACTATCGGTTTATCACCTCACAGCTGCATATTCGTGCCAGCTTCGTGAGGAAGCATTTGGCTTTTCTCCTTTGCAGCAAACATGAGTTTAAGCTTTGTCAGTAGAGGGCGCGTGAGGGACGTTGCAAGAGAAGGGATTCTCTTCCTGGTTCTGCTGTGCAGTTTTTGATTCTTCTTTCTTCTGGTGAACTGGTGTCAGTGCAGCAGCATGGCATCCCAGCTGCCTGCCCCCAGTGCATAGTTCCTTGGCAAGTTCACAGCCCGTGATCAATCTGGTGACCGACTCCCAGAATTCTCTAATGTGGGCACCATGCACATCAGACTTGCATTGCCCTGGCAGGGCGCTCAGTGGCTGGACCCTCCAGCCCGTGTACTCTGCAGGGGTGTTTCCTACTTACCTGGACCCTGTGGACCAGCTCTAACCTGGTAACTTGATGAGCTGTTGCTACTTGAAGGGCTGCACCCACACCTGTTCTAATGAAGTCTGAATCCAAGCCTTGGAGCAGAACCTCCACTTCTGAGTTCATCCTTCCTTGGCTTCTCTTCCTTGGCCCTAGAGCAGCTGTCCCCACTGTTTTTTGACACCAGGGACTGGTTTCTTGGAAGACACTTTTTCCTCAGATGGGAGATGTGGTTTTAGGACAATCCAAGTACATTACATTTATTATGTAAATACAGATGAAGTTTTGCTCGCTCACTTGCTGCTCACATTGGTACTGGTCCTTGGCCAGGAGGTTGGAGACCCCTGTCCTAGACTATTATTTAGCATTCCATTTACATCTTTATAGTTACTTTCTTGTTATATTTAATGGGTATTTATATTAAACCTTCTCTGTTCAAGTTATTGTATAGCATCAGTCTCCTCATTGGACCCTGACTGATACACTCAGGATAGACTACAGCGAAGGTTCTCAAATATTTATTCTCAGGGCCCCTTTGTATTCTTAAAGACCCTTGAGAACATCTATTGGTGTAGGTCATAATTATTTATGTTTCCCATACTAGAAAGTAAAACTAAGAAAATTTAAACACCTTTAGAAGTGACTTCCTTAAAAATGATAAACCCATTACATATTAGATGATATTGAAAAATATTTATTATTTTCAACACAAAAAGAGTTAATGAAAAGAGTAGTATTGTACATTTTTGTAGACATCCTTCATGTCTGACAATAGAAGACAGATAGATTCTCATATCTGCTTCTGCAGTTATGACATGTTATTTAACTTGAAATTTATGAAGACATCCTAGCCTCTCATAGACATGTAGTTGCAAAGGGAGGAGGAGTATTTAAATATTTTAGATAATTGTGGATATTTTTCTTTGATGCTATACTGAGACTCAGCAAGTGGTATTTTCATGAAGATTGGTTGCACTGTTGTTCTGGTTTGGTTTGGTTGTGGTTTGCCACCCAAATGTGCAGGTGCTGGAAGCCTGTTTCCCAGTGTGGCAATGTGGAAGGTGCTGGTACCTTGAAGAGATGAGACCTAACAGGAAGACCTTGAGTCTTTCCAGCCACTACCTTTCAAAGGGAACGCTGGTCTCCTGGAGTGAGCTCTTATGAAACAGAGTTGTAACAAAATCTGAGCCTTACTCCTGAGTCTCTCTTTGCCTTCTTGTTTTGTCATGTGATCTCTCCCTGTCACATGAGCTCCTGCCATCTGCCCTGAGGCCTTCACCATAGCTGTGCTGAGCTGAAGTAGGGGCCATACCCTTGTATCTCCTGAAACATGAGCTCAACAAACCTCTTTTCTTTATAAAGTTATCCTGCCTCAAATATTTCATTATAGTAACAGAGAATGGACTAATACAAATATACAATCTGAAATTAAAATCCATGGATCTATCTCATATTTGAATATGTCCTTTGCCCATGAATGACCTTGTGCTATCATGCATTGCTCATTTGGAACATAGTAGTTCATTGAGTTATGCAAATCTTCAAAATGCTGACCCATTTCCTAATATATTATAAAAAAAAACCCATATTATTCATGTCACCATTGATCTCATTATAAAAAATTCTCTCAGCTACTCTGTCATCCCAGCTACTCAGGTAGATGAGGCAGGAAGATTGTGAGTTCTAGGCCAGAGGCAGCCTGCACAATTTAGCCAGACCCTGTCTCAAAAAAGGTGGAGGGTTGGGGGTGCAGTTTAGTGGTAGAGTGCTTGCCTAGCATGAGCTAGGCCCTGAGTTCAGCCTCCCAGTACTGCTAAAAATAAATAAATAAGTAAATAAGTAAATAAATATGTCTAAATGGTAGGAGCTGCCAAGTTCATAGTGGTAGATACAAATTTTTTAAAATCTTAATATTCACTTGAAAACTTAAGGTTCATCTTTGGCAAGAAAATGTTTACCAAATAATTAATTCTGAGAACAATAATTTGTCAGTCATCTTTTCAAATAAGAAAAAAAATTTAGGTAACTAAGTGGCTCATTCAGGCTGCAACCAAAAGATTACAAGTGTTTTTCCCCAAGACAAAATAGCTTTGGTGTGTAGCAGAAGAACTTTATGCTTCCTTATGAAGAAGATGTGTCCTCAAGGGTGAGATTTAATGAAATTAGTCTTTATTTGTGTTCCATTAGGTGATGACGTAACGCTGAGCCTGAGCAGTGGTGAAGAATAAGATGGCACTAAGTCTAGCTGGCTGTTGCTGCTTTGACTTGTGAGAAGGTCCAGCAGTTTTTCTCGCCATTACTCTCCACCACTACTGTAAATGTCAACGTGCATCCATTATTATTGTGAAACTAGTCCTGACTTCATGGACACTCTGAATAGGTCTGGAGACTTACAGGGGACTGAGGAGTTTGAGGACCACACTTTGAGAACCACCAGGCTAGTTATGCTGTGACAATGAACAGCCACAGAACTTCCTGAGCTTAAATCACAAGGGCTTATTTCCTGCTCATACTACCTGCCCGTTATGGGATGGTTTATTCTGTGTGATCCTCAGTCTAGGACTCTTGGTGTGAAGCAGCCTGCTTCTGAAATATCAGTGATGGCCATGGCCAAGGGAAGAGATGGCAGGAGACAAGAGCTGGCTCTCAGGGCTTCTGCACGATATGATTGCAGGAAGGGACATGTGTCATTTCTGCACTCGTTTTGTTGGGCAAACCAGTACCAACCACCACTTGCTGGTACCTAGAGGTCATAATTGTCTTCTGTTATTTGAGACTCTCTTGAGGGGCCTCAATGTTCAAATAACACACACACACACACACACACACACACACACTCACACCACACCATGCACACACCACACGCATGTTCAGGCACCTCTGCTCATGATAATCTCAATTATTTCCTATGGCCCAATTAAATCCCACTTTTCCTCCAAATCTAAATCAAACCCCACCCCTACATTGGATAGTATTTCTCCTAATTCTCTGAATAGCACTTATCACACATTGTAACTATCTTCCCATTTGTGTGACTCTTTCCTGTATGTCTCTGTACGTAAGTGGAAAGCTCCAAGATGGCAGAAGCCATGTTTGTCTTGCTCATCACTGTGCCTAGATCAGTGTCTGGTGTTGGGTAGATTCTCAGTAAATAGTCACTGAATGGATGGGTAAGCAAACGAATGCAAGCCTACCCTGGAACTGAGAGTTCCCTTTTGTGAATTTCCATGGTATTTACTGTCTACTGCTGAAGGGGCACTTACTATTGATGACTGTCATCCCAATAAGCAGGCAAAAATGACTAGAAAACAAAACCCTGGTGCTGTGCAGACAGTGAAGGAATATTTGGTAGCACACTCATGTGAGTTATAATAGATATTTTTACCTCCAAAATGGTGGAAAACATTATTCTCTTTTTACCCAAACCCATTATTAATCCAATCCTCATCCAATCTTTGATTTCACCCAGGAGAAAGTGGCTGCTGCTGCAGGACATTTTGCAAAGTATAATTGGAGAAGTATATGGATCTATGGAGCATCAAATTGGGAGTGTTAATAGCTGTAGCTTACAAATATAGATGATGATGCCTTTGAGCAAAGGCCGAGAAAGACAGAATTCTCAATTACCCAGTGAATCACGGCACAGTTAGCCTGAAATGTCAGGAAATGTGGAACTGAAAGACGGTCCTTGAACAAGGAACACAATTGGATCACGCCTGGGGCATTTCTTTCTCTAAAGATTTAATAGTTCCCTGGTGAGGAGAACTGCAGTTAAAGCCAGGATCACACCAGAGTTAAATCTTTGTATTTTGCTCATATACATATATAAGTATGTTAATGAGTTTACTTTTCTTTCCTTTTTTTTTTGTGATACTGGGGTGGGGTTGAACCCAGAGCCTCATTCATGCTAGGCAAGTATTCCACCACTGAGCTGTACCCCCAGGCCCTTTTTTATTTTTTATTTTGAGACAAGCAATGAGTCTTGCTACATTTTACAGGCTGCCTGTGGCCATGAAATCATGTTCCTCTTGCCTCAGCCTCCTGAGCTGCTGGCATCATAGGCAAGCACCATAGCACCTAGCTATGTTAGTGACTTTTCTGCTACTGTAACAAAATACCTGAGATAACCAACTTAAAAAGAGTAAAGGTTTGGCTCACAGTTTCAGAGGTTTTAGTCTACAGTCAGTTGGCCATAGGAATGTGTGTTGGAACAATCTGCTCATTTTATGCAGTCTGGGAAGCAAAGGGAGAGAAAAGGAGGGGCTTGGGTTCCAATATTCCCTGTGAGAGAACATCCCCAATGATTTAACTCTCTTCCCAGTAGGCTCCAACTCCAAAAATTCTACTATTACCAGTAGCTCCACAGACTGGAATCAAGCTTTCAATACATGCATAGGACATTTAAGATCCAAACTGTAACAATAAATAAGCTCAAGACAATCATATAGGGAAGTATGTGTAATTGCCACTCCATAGCTGAATTTATACTTTTCATTTTTATTAAACATGTATGCATTAAAAAAAAGCCACTCCAGGGTGTTTATAGGGCAGAGTTTAATTTGATTGGAATTGGGTTGACCAAATTATCATTTATAAGATTTCAAGATTTAGAAGGGATAGCGGCACTCCTTACACAGGGCACTCATTCATGTTTTGGTGTGAAAGTATTATATAATTTTGTATTATTACTTTTTCACATTTATAGCTCTTATCAGTAATCTTTTTGTTGTTGTTGTTGTTAGGTGCCATGGAGTCCTGTCTGACTCATAGCGACCCTCATAGAGTTTTCAATGGCTGATTGTTTCAGGATTGCCTCGGGAGTGGATTGCCATATCCTTCTCCCATTTTTGCGGTGCTGGGAATCGAACCCAGGACCTCAGAGACTGCAGAGCAGCACTCTACCAACTGAGCTAAATCCCAGTCCCAGTAGTCCTTTGTTGTTGTTAGGTGCCATCTAATCAGTTTCCGACTCATAGTGACCCTTATAGGGTTTTCAATGGCAGACTGTTTTGGGATTGCCTTAGGAGTGGATTGCCAGGTCCTTCTCCCATTTTTGTGGTGCTGGGAATAGAACCAAGGACCTCAGAGACTTCAGAGCAGCACTCTACCAACTGAGCTAAATCCCAGCCCCAGTCGTCCTTTAAGTTCCTTAAAAACTAAGGATATTACTTCATTCTTCTTTTTTTTTCTTTGCATGCGTCCAGCAGACTTGTTTGGGCTCAATAGGTGGTAGATAGTACTTGACATCTGGCTCTTTCAACTGTTCATGCCTTTAAAATGAGCCTTGAGCTGCACTATGAAGGCCCTGTGTAAATGTTTAAGATGCCTTGACAAACGCCATCCATCCACATCCTGCCTTGGATTTAGTTCAGGCTGTTCCCCTGCACAGGAGGCACTCTCCTCTCTCGTTTCTCATTCTTCAAAGTCATGTGGCACAATCTGCAACCATTCCTTTCATCGTAGGGTAATCCTCTCTTCTATTTTGCAATGATTTTTTACATTATTTTAAGACTAATGACCTAAAAAACAGTGGGTGCTTATTTCATGAAAGCTTAGGGAATAAACTGTCATTTCCCAAGAACACTGATGATAAAGATTGATTTGCATGAAATGTCTATTGACATCATTCATCCAGGGAGCAACACATTATCACTGACCACCTTCCAGAAGGCACAAATCTCCTGGAGCATCGGAATCTACTTCATATGTTAGTAGCTATTTTAAGTTATTGTGGCCAACAATGACACATGAATGTGTTCAGGAGCTATGCATATCACTTTGTGAATCATGACCCTTCATTTAGAGCATCCGACTGCTCTTCTAAATGAACTTTGCTCATTTTCCATACAAAGTTTTTGTGTGCAATACAAAGAGGTAACATCATAGCTTTTAATATGTTAACTCCACTAGGAAGAACTTTGCAAATAGTTAAATGGTTGCCAGCATTACATCCATGTTCTGAAATGCTAAGTCAATTTCTATAATTAATTTTTATAATGGTTCAAATTTTTTACCCAATGATTAGAAGCAAACTAAATTTAGAAATTCATTCTATTGAAGGTGCAACCTCTGAAATTATTATGAATGTAGTAGATTGTTAAAAAGTTCAACATTGAAGATAAAGCTTTATCTAATTAATTAATTAATTAATTAATTATTTCCATAGCACTGGGCATCAAACTGAGGACTTTGTGCATACTGGGCAAGTGTTCTACCTCTGAGCTATATCCCCAGCCCAAATTAAGTGGTACCTTGGTGCTTGAACTGCTCTGGGCGCAAACATTTTTGTCCTCGACTAGTATTTTCAAGAGAATTTTCTGGTTCAGTGCTCAACCACTTGCTACATGTTTGACCACTGTACTAAAACCTGTACAAAACACCACCTTTCCCAGCGATGCTTCTGAGTAAAACAAAAGGGAAATCATCACTTTGTGCATGGAGTTCAAGCAGTGAAGATTTGTCTTGGTGCTGTGTCATTGATCTTATTGTTTTTTCTTTTTTTGTAAATGTGTATACATATACATACATATACTACACGGTCATCATGGCATTCAAGAAATTTTTAGTGCTAAAAGTGAAAGAGAGGAAAACAGTAAGAATAACAATTGAATTGAACAAAGAGCTATTGCTAAGTATGTGAGTGGCATACATGTATCTTAATTAGCCCGTCAGTATGGTTTTAGAACCAGTAAATACATTTATGTTATTTCTTATGGGGAAAAAGTGCTTGGCACTCAAACTGATTAATACTAGACCAGCCTTCTAGAATGGATTGTGGTGCAGTGCTAAGGTAACACTGTACCTGTTTTAAGGCAATAACACAGATACAATTTTTGGTTCAATGCAATTCCAAGGTAAAACAATCTTTTCCCAAATGATGAGGCCTGTGAAGCAAAATTTTACTTGGAATTGGTTTTTTTATATACATAATTCACAATTACATCCAGGTAAGCTGTGATATTTTATTAGTGGAAACAGAGCATTTCCTATCAATTTTATAAGTTTCTATACATATGCAGTTTAACTAAACATCAAAATTTTTGTGATTCATGTTGGATAAAAAAATCACTTCAGGGCTGGGGTTTAGCTCACTTGGTAGAACACCGCTCTGCACTCGCTGAGGACCCTGGTTTGATCCCCAGCACTGCAAAAAAATCACTTCAGCAAGGCAGTACAAATATTTTTTCTTAGCTGCCTTTCAAAAGATATCAGAAATATTTGACTCTACAGACAGAAATCATTCAAAGCTATTAACATTTTCAAACTTATTAAACTTAAAATGCAATTTAGAAGGATAATGTAGGCAATTTTATGAAAACATTAACCACGGCCAAACTACTAATTCTTTAGAAAATTCCCTTGATAAGAAATTGATTGAGGTACTTAATGATAATAATCAATGAATAATAATTATTCTCTGTGTTATTTTTACTGTTCAGAAAATCAGCATAAAGATAATCCCTCGCTATCTGTTTTGTCATAGTGGATATACATCACTTTTTTTTTGAAAAACTTTATTTTTGAAAACAATTTTGAACAGGCTGTTTTGTAGATGCACTAATTTAATAAAATCAATTTGTTGGTTTGTAAATGCATATTTCAAATATTTTATAGTCATAATTAAAAATCACTTTTACTTTCAAAGTATCCTAGTTTTGAAGATGAATTATATAGTTGTTCCGGGGACAGGAGTGATCAATTCCACTGGAAATCTACAAGCTGGGAGTGAGCAGTGAGGGCCTTTCCAAAAGAAAACAGAGAAAGTGGAACAGGTGGTTGGAAGGCAGAACTGACTGTGTCAACTGCCTTCAAGTACCAGATCCGGACTCAGGTTTTCTGACTCTACCTTTGAAGTTCCACTGCCAAATTTCATTTTCCTCTCTGCCTACTATTCTAGGTTATAAAATTCCTTCTCTTTGCACCTAAGTCTGCCAGTTCCACCCTGCAGCTCCAGAGAGCACAGCTTCTCTTGATGCCTTGCTAGCAGTCCAGAGAATTTTCCTTAAACATTTCTAAAAGCTGCAACAAGCTGACATCTCAATTCACTGCTAAAAAAAATTCGTAAAGCTTGAATCATTATTCTCAACAAAAGCAGGGAAAATGGAGCAGGGGCAGAAACTCTCAAACAAAGCCTCAGGAAAAATGAGAGATGACTATAAGATATTTAATATGCAACTAGTATATATTCACCAGCTTCTCCCACCTCCCTAACCCTGTGGATTTTTTTTTTTTTTTGCCATAGTAAGTTGTACTTGCCAAAGAAAGGCAGCCACTCCATTAATTATAAAGTAAAGGGAAAAAATGAGTATTGATCTTAAGTAGTTCCATTCCACTTGCTCAGTATTAATTGAAAGATATTCCGCTGATGCCACTTAAAAGAAATCTTCTGAGGCAGCATAGAAAACAGCATTGAAATTATTTATTTGGGGTTAAGCGAACTCAGGGTGGAACTTTTGTAAATGTGATATTTTAAAATTTGGACTGGATTATATCTGAGTGATTGTGTTAGTCAGTTGTCATCATCATAGCAGAAAAACCAACTGAAACAAACTTAGAGAGGAAAGAGACTTATTGAGGGCTCACAATTAGAAGATCAGTCCATAATGGCGGTGGGGCAAGCATGGCAGCATCAGGAGGCAGGGTTCCTACCAAGATGACCTTATACCTTCGTGGGCAGGAAGGGAGGAGAGAGGGAGAGAGGGAGAAGGAGGAAGAGAGAGAGAGAGAGAGAGAGAGAGAGAGAGAGAGAGAGAGAGAGAGAGAGAGAGAGAGAGGGAGAGAGAGGGAGAGAGAGACATGAGCACAGAGCCCCAAGGTCTGTGAGGAAAACCTCCGAAGGCCCACCCCCCAATGACTCACTTCCACCCAGTTAGACCTACTTCCCAAAGTTCCACAACTTCCTAGGACAGTGCCACCAGCTGGGGACCAAGTAACATGACATTTTGGGAACTTTTTTTTGTTCTAAAGGATAGCAGTGATACAATGATTTCTGGGTTTCCTTTTGATCTCATGGGTCAAGGACTCATCTGCCTATGAGCATGTCTGGAGTGGTCAGGGCATTTGTCCAACTGGTCTAGGAGTAATGCGCTGCTCCTAGCTCAGTAATGCTCCCTGAGAAAGCAGCATCCAGTTTGTCATTTATTAACTTATTCAGTCGCTGTTTCCAGGCACCAAGACCTTAACTCTAATCCTGGTAGGACACCATCCAGGGTTAGGAATAAACTGGCTACTGCTTGCATAGTGCTAACTATGCGCAATATATTGTTCTCAATGCTTTGTGTGCATTGACTCATTTAATCATCACAACAGCGTATGGGAGGGGTACGATCAACATCACCTCTATTTACAGAAGAGGAAACTGAGGTGCAGAGAAGATAAGTAAGTTGCCCAAGTCCCCTCATCTGGTAAGTGGCACAGTTGACATTTGGACTCAGCAACCAGTTTTAGAGAGTATGTTTTGTACTGCTGTCTATACTGCAGCTACTACAGATACCTTTTCTGTTTATGTTGTTGTCTGAGATATCCTTTGGTGACTATAAAATGTTTTTGTTGAAAATATCTATACCTACGTTCTGCAACAAGAACTGAAAACTCTCAGTGTACTACTTGTATGTGATAAAGATGACACAGGGGTCTCTAAAATTTATTTTCAAGTCTCCTGGAAAAGAGTTAGTGAAAAACTTTGTACTGAAATGGCTGGGTCTTTACATAGGTCTGTACTGGGTGATGTTAGTTTATTGTTTTTAGTCGAATGCACATATATTTAAGGGTGAGGAAGTTCTAGTTTTCCATTCATGCTTTACCATTAGTTTTCTCATCAGTAACATGATGTCTGTGCCCAGGATGTTTGTAGGATTATTGTGGGGGTTACAAGAGGATGTAGTTTCTTGAACTCAGGAACAATACACAATTCTTGTTTGTTTGGTTTTTGGTGCTGGGGATTGAAGCCAGGTCCTCACACATGATAACCACACTAAACCTCAACCCTTATGATTCTTTTTTTTTTTTTTTTTGCTATAATTTAGTACCTAACTTGGTGTCTGTTGCATTACAGGAGTATATTAGATATCAAGTGAGTGATGAATGAAAGCGTGTATTTCACTGGCTCCGAGAATGCTTTTTCATATTTAACTTCTCCCAAGTTGGGACATGTCCTACACTAAATAAATATTACAACAGATGTCAACAAGACGGCAATGTAGTTGTCATTGCTCATACAGCTGTGGACTTGGTTTTTATTCTAGGTCCTTCCAGGAATGAATGTAAGTCCTGATTTCTGCTTGAAAACCTTCCATTAGCACCTTTTAGTAAAGGACATTTTAGCACCAAACTTGCACAATGGCTGTCAGAGGTCTGGAAGAATAAATAGCTCCAGAAACAATAACGCAGCACTCTTACAAGAAATACCCCACCATCAATGAAGTTGATGGCAGAGACAATGACATTATATGGGAAAGGAAAAAACGGACACTAATCACTCTGCATCAGAAAGGGATTTATAAAAATTGAGCACTAAATATAAGCATTTTAAGTAATACTTTAATCCACTTATTTTCCATAGGTATTTATTTTTGTGCACAAAATGATACATGATAAGAATGTTTGGAAGAAGCTAAAAAACCTCTTAAAATAAATGATGAATAGGAAGCAAGACATATATTGTTTACTTGGTGGCATTTTTCATTTTAAATTATACATATATATATATATATATGCATACACACAAACATACACAATGGTGGGTTCTCAAATAAGTCTGAGTTATATTCAAGAAATGTGATAGTATGAGCTTAATAAATTATAATTGTTAGTTGTTATTTAAAATTTGATCATTGTACAATGGATCTGTGTTGAAAATGGGATATATAAATAACCAGTACATACAGCATATTAACATATCTCCCCTATCAGGAATTTTCTGCTTAACAATTTTCTGCCTTCTCACATGTCCTGCTCTCAAGGGTCCATGTGAGATTCAAGCTAAAAGTCTTGGACCTTCAGGTCATATTGGCAGTATCTATAGTAGGATCTGTGTGATGGACTTGTTTCCTACTTCTCTGAAATCTCAAATATTAGTGCCTATAGTCTGTGAATTTTTATAACAAGCATTTCTAAACGGTTTAGAAAACCCAAATGGACATTTGCTAACTAGGAGGCAATGAGGCCAACTTTGAAAGATTTTATTTAGCTTTCATTTTTTGGAACATATTTTTGCTGGGTATAGACGTCTAAGTGGATTTTTTTTTCTTTTTATTCTTTAGCTGTCCTGCCCCAATATCTTTTCAGTTGCATTGTTTCTATTGAAAATTTGCTCTAATTATCATCTTTATTCTTTTGTATATGTGCTCTCCGCTAGCTGCTTCCAAGATTTTAATTTATTTTTAACTAATTCTATCATATCTGTAATTTCTAATTTTTTTCCCGTCAATTGGTTTTCCCCCTCATTATGAGTTATATATTTCTGCTGCTTTGCATGCCTGGTAATTTTTGATTAGATGCTAGGCACTGTGAATTTTACTTGTGTAGGTACTTGATATTTCTGTACTCCTGTAAATATACTTGAGCTTTCCTTTAGGATGCAATTATTGGAAACAGTTTGATCCTTTCAAAAGCTCCCATTATGCTCTGTTAGAACTAGAGAATGCTGTAGGCCTTGGTACTGAGACACTGCTCTTCTTTTTTTTTATGTGTCCTTTATTTACTTTTTATTTTTTTCAGTGGTTTTATTTTACTGGTAGTTTTTAATGTATAATTTAATGAGTCTCATTATGACATTTCCATACATGCATTTCATTGTGCTTGGCTCATGTTCATTTCCTCACTTACCTTGTCATGATCCCTCCTCCAACCTCTTCCACCCCACAAATGGTCCCCCTTCTGATCCTATATCTTTTTTTTGTGAGTATATCTATTGATGCCGTAGCCCTGTGGAATCTGATCCTGTCAGATCTCGGAAGCTAAGCAGGGTAGGGCCTGGTTAGTACCTGGAAGGGAGACCACATGGGAACACCAGGTGCTGTAGGCTTGGGAGAAGGACCTGGCAACCCCCTCCCAAAAATCAATCTGCCATTAAAACCCTATGAACAACAGAGAAGCACTGACAATAGTGTTTCCCCTGTTGTACAGAGGGTCGCTATGAGTCGGATACCAACTCGACGGCACCTCAAAACAACAACAACAACAATATCTATTGATATATGTACTTCCTGATTTTGCTATAAAGGCAATATATGTGACATTTCCTTTCTATTCTTTCATTACCCTTTCTTCTTGTCCCCTCCACCTTTGCTTTAGTCCATTATCTTTTCCTACATAAGCCTCTTTTACTTTCATGACCTACACGCTTTAATATTGAGTTGAAGGCCTTTTCTGCATCTATTGATAGGATCATGTGGTTTCTGTTTCTGAGTCTACTTATAGACTATATTACATTTATTGTCTTGTCTATGTTCAACCAGACTTGCATCTCTGGAATGAAACCAACTTGATCATAATGTATGATCTTTTTAATGTGTTTGTGAAGTCAATTTGCAAGTATTTTATTAGGGATTTTTGCATTTAGTTTCCTCAGGGAAATTGGTCTGTAGTTTTCCTTTTTATGATGTATCCTTATCTGGTTTTGTTATTAGGGTGGTACTATTTTCATAGAGTGAGTGTGGTAGTATTCCTTCTATTTGTTTTCTTTTCATAATAGAGAGAATAGAATAGGTTTATTAAAGGTAGTATGACTTTAAGGAATAATTATAGGGAAAACTGAGGCACCTGGAGAAGCTTAGGTAAACCTGGAAAGGAAATTGGAAATCTTGCACCCCTAGGAAAGTCGGCATAAAGAAAGTTTCTGTTCCCCAGAGGAAGGTAAAGAAGCCAGAGAGAACAGGAGAGTGAAGTAGGCTTTTTGAAGGAAAGGTGCCTTGGATAGACAGAGAAGATGATGGGCCTGAAAGAAGAGAAAGGAATGCACATGGTCACTGGAGAGAGAAGATCAGAGAAGCAGAGAGGAAGGAAAAGAGAGGAATGAGAAGAGAGAGTTGTAAGAGAAGACTCTATTTGTATTTTATGGAATAGCTTGAGGAACATTGGTGTTAATTTTTCTTTAAAGGTTTTGTAGAATTCAGCAGTTAAATCCATCTAGTCCTGGGATTTTCTTTGCTGGAAGCCTCTTTATTACTACTTTGATCTTGCTCCTATTTGTCTTTTTAAGTCGTTTAAATCCTCTTGACTTCAGTTTGACAGGTTATGTGTGTCTAGTAATTTATCCATCTCATCTAAGTTTTTTGGCATATAATTTTCAAGGTATTCCCTAGTTGTTCTCTAGATTTTGTTGGTATCTGTTCTAAGGTTCCCTTTCTCATATCAAATTTTTAAAATTTGAATCTTCTCTCTGTCCTTTTTTTTTTTTAGTTTGGCTAAGGGTTTGTTGATCTTTTTTATCTTCTTAAAGAACAAGCTGTTTGTCTCATCAATTCTTTTTATTGTTCTTTTCAGTCTCCCATTCATTCATTTCTGCTCTGATCTTTATTATTTCTTTCTGCCTACCAGTTTGGGGTTTTGTTTGTTCTTTTTCTAAGAGCTTGTGATGCATCATGATTTGTTTGAACCCATTCTTATTTTTTAATGTAGGCACTCATAGCTATAAACCTTTGCTGTATCCTAAAGGTTCTGGCTGGTTCTGTTTTAATTTTCATTTGATTCTAAGAATATTTTAGTTTCCTCTCTTATTTCTTCAAGTACTCATTGATTATTTAAGAGTGTAATATTTACTCTCCATATATTTGTATAGTTCATTTCCAGTTTTATTACATTATGGTCTGATAAGATAAACAAAATTATTTTGTTTTTTTTTTATACTGGTTAAGATTTGATTTATGGGAGACACAACTCTTCCAATTACTCCAGCTGATGCCCCATGAGTTGTGAGATGGTGGGAACATGTACTGTCCCTGGCCTCTTTTGCGCTTTGGTGATTGATCCCTTTGTTCCTTTTCAATGGTTCTTTCCCCACCTTCTGGTAGTTTCCTCAGATACATTATTACTCAGGTGAAGATGTCATTGGGTACCTGTGCAGCTCTTCAGAGTTCTCCATCTGTCTGTCTCTGTCTGTTGCTCTCTCCTCTTTGACCATTGTGCCCTGTGAACTCTAACTTCCTTGTCCTCTCTGGGCTCCCAGCCTCCTCACCTCTCCTCAGAGAGCCTGCCATGCTCTGCATTCCCCCTTCCTCTGCTGCAGCCTGCAAACTCTCCCTGAGGTTTAAGCTAGGGCATTCGTAGGGCTCACAGCGTTGTTTTTCCTTCCTCACTGATTGTTCTACACTGACTGATGCCAAGAAAGTTGCTATTTTATATATGTTAGCAATTTGTTTTAATTCAGAACTTTGGATTTAGAAAAAACTGGGTTTGATTCTTGACTCCAGTGTTTACAATCAATGTGATACTGTTGTTGTTGTTAGGTGTCATCAAGTTGGGTCTGACTCAGTGACCCTGTAGGGTTTTCAATGGTTGATTGTTTCTAGATGGCTTCAGGAGTGGATCGCTACATCCTTCTGTTTTTGCGGTGCTGGGGATTGAACCCATATCCTCAGAGAGTGTGGAGTAGCACTCTACCAACTGAGCTAAACCCCAGCCCTTAAGGTGATACTAGACAATATAATTATCTCCATTAGACATGTATCTTCATCTGCAAATTGGGAATGATCATTTCTACCTTGGAGAGTTGATGAGGGAATTAAATGCAAAGGTGTATGTAGAGGTCACAAAAATAGCTCATATATACCAAGCATTTGCCAGTCTTATTTAAATAAGTATCAACTAATCTAATCTTAATAGCAATCTACTGTGATAGGTACTATCAGTTTTCAGAGAAGGAAACAATTTGTGTAAATCAGGGTCCGCCCTCAGATTTGGAACATCTGGTTCCAGATCCAAGTTCTCCAAGAGCACCCTCCACTTCTTCCACTGGCTACTCAAGAAATGGTCATTACAGTCATCTGGTCCCTTGAACTCTCTGGAGGGTTGGTTCTAGGTCTCCTGTGAATGCCAAAATGCTGAGATCCATCATACAACATGGATTAGTGTTTGCTTAAAACTCATGTACATCCTCCTGTACCATTCAAGTCATCTCCAGGTTCCTTTTCACTGCTTGTTGTTAGGTGCCATCGAGTTGGTATCCGACTCATACGACCCTCGTACAACAGGTGAAACACTATTATTGTCAGTTCTTCTCTGCTGTTCATAGGGTTTTCAATGGCGGATTGATTTTTGGGAGTGGGTTGTTGGGTCCGTCTCCCAAGCTTACAGCACCTGGTAGTCTCAGGAAGTCTCCCATCCAAGTACTAACCAAGGCCCCACCCTGCTTAGCTTCTGAGATCTGACAGGATCGGATGCCACAGGGCTGCGGCTGCAGGCTTTTAACTGCTAGTATAACGTAAATGCTATGGAAACAGTTGTTATACTGAATTATTTAGGGAATGATGACAACAAACAAGTCTGTATGTGTTCTCAAGAGACTTTTCTTTTTTTAAGTTGTTGAGTAGCCCTTGCTTGAATCCACGATGGCCGAATCTGTGGATCTGGAGGGCCACCTATCCAACGATGAATAACTGCCTTGGAAACCCAACTTCAATTTGGACTTGTTGCACACTGATCAGAAATGTGAATTGGTGTTATGATGCAGAAAAATGTATTAAAAACGATGACTTAAACACAGCAGGGGGATTTAAGTGTTTCAGAACAAGAGCTCTGCGGGGGGGGGGGTACTTCCTCTCGATGTTGCAGTCTCAGTCCTGGCTGAGTCTGCGTTTTGATGGATGCGTGTGAGTGTTTAATTAAAATTAAATCCAGTTCCTCAGTACTAATAGTCGCATTTTACAAGCTCAGTAGTCACATGCACCTAGCAGCCATGACATTGGACAGCTCCGACTCAGAATATTCCCGTCGTCACGGAAGGTTCTCATGGATAGTGGTTGCCCACGTTCTCATGGCTTCTCACCCACGTGGCCATTTCCCAAGTGATCTCAGGGTTCTTCACTATGATTTCCTGGGCATCTCCCATGTGCCAGACCTTAGAGGACACGACAATGGGCAGAATCAGGCTGAGGCCACCCCCACCATTCTTGCTGTCTTCCACCTGCCTCAGCCATTCCCCTAGAGGCCGTATTCTACTTGTTTACCTGTGGCTGTGTTTTAGGATGTAAGTCTGAATGCATTTCTCTTCTGGAACCCTCTGCAAGCATTTTGACCCCTACAGAATCACCTCATGGCCCCCTAGCCTACATGAATATCTTCTGAGATCAGGCTCCTGCCTCCATCTCCAGCCTCTCTGGCCCTGAGGTTCACAGAGTGTTGGCCACCAGGGGCCCTCCAGAGGCTGCGAGCCTCTGGCCCCAGCGCCTCAGAGGCTCGATCTTCAGCTTCACTCTCCTAGGTGGGTGCTGAGAGCTAGGAGGCTGGAGGCGGCCTCACAGACAGGGACCTCTGCAGCTACACAATTCCCCTCCTGTACTTTGACTAACTGAGACTCACCCTTCAAGAATTGGCCCTGGTGGGGCCGGGCGCGGTGGCGCATGCCTGTAATCCCAGCAGCTCGGGAGGCAGAGGCAGGAGGATCACAAGTTCGAGACCAGAGGCAGTCTGTGTAATTTAGTGAGACCTTGTCTCAAAAAGTAAAAAAAAATATGGGCTGGGTGTGCAGCTCAGTGGTCCAGCACTTGCAGAGCATGCAAGCACGAGGCCCTGAGTTCAACCCCCAGTACTGAAAAAAAAAAAAAAAAAAAAAAAAAGAATTGGCCCTGGTTACCCCTTCCATCATGTTTCCTGGACTCCCCAAGACACCTGGTGTTCTTTTTCCTCAGTGCTCCTGTGGTGCCCTCTGCCAGCCTGTGTTATGGGGCTTTAAATAGCAACAGTTCAACCAACATTGGAGAACCTAGGATGTGCTGTAGCCATGCTAACCCCTGTAGAGGCAAAGCCAAGTGGGCTGGGCCCTGCTCTCGGCGAGCTCTTTAGCATTTACAGAGCAGGTGGCCCACCATCCCATCAAACGTCAAATAGAAAAGTGGAGGTGATGTAGCAGGGAGATGTTCAGATGGGGCAGCAAGGCATGGAAGGCTTCTGCCTAAGTGCAATTTCTGTTGTGTGGGGGACTTTCCATAGGTGGTAGTTGTTGTTGTTAGGTGCTGTGGAGTCGAGTCTGACTCATAATGACCCTCATAGGGTTTTCAATGGCTGTCTGTTTTGGGATTGCCTTGGGAGTGGGTTGCCACATCCTTCTCCCATTTTGCGGTGCTGGGAATCGAACTTGGGACCTCAGAGACGGCAGCACAGCGCTCTACCAACTGAGCTAAATCCCAGCCCTTTCCATAGGTAGTGGTGGAATAAAGGAATGTGTAAGAAGAATAGCCAGTGAGTACTGAGCACGTGCTGTGTGCCTAGCCCTGCCTGTGATAAGCGCCTCTATGTCACTTATTCCTCATAAGCCATCTGTGCGTCATATATATTGATACATCTGGGGAGACCGAGGCTCAAGTCATTTGCCTATAGTTACCCTAGGGAGTAAATGGCAAAGCAGCATTTGTATCCAGGAATTTCTGACTCTAAAGCTTGTCCTTCTTATTGCCATATCACTCCTATCCATTATGAATGCAGTAGGGTTTTGTAGAATGAATAGGAGTTTTTTATGTAGCTAAAAATGGGGATGGGCATTCAAGGTGGAGGGAAAAGCAAAGCTTTTTTTTTTTTTTTTTTTTAAGGTGATGCTCAGAGAGGTTAATTAATTATTAGTTCAAGGTCACACAGTGGGGACTGAGAGTCCGAGCATGTTTTAGAACTTTCATTAAATGCCAAGGCTGGAGATGGTGAAATGAGAAATAGAAGTTTTTTTTCCCCCTTTTCTGTTAACCCCCCTTTACTCTCCCACTTGCTATGTAAAAATGAAAGGATATTGATTGGTAGGGCAGAATGTGCAGTTAGTAATGAGATTCCCCCTGAAAATCCTTTAAAGTCTCCATAATTAATTTATTTGGGAGGTGAACCAAACTGTGCACGTGAAGTGAGTTAAAATTATGAACAGCCTGCCCGGGGGCCGTTGCTTGGGGCCTCACAGCGTGCTGCAGGGCGCTGGGATTCGGGTTCGCACACTGCTCCTCTATCGGCCTCCTAATCGTGTTCTCCAAATCAATTATTGATCACAGCTGAGTGTGAGCTGTCGTCTCTCTGCCTGCCGCTGTCTCTGTGGCAGACTCCGTGCTTGTGCTGGCCCTGCTGGCCCCGGCCAGGAGCCTGGAGACGAGTGGGGGTGCCCTGCCAGTGTTGCTGAGAACCCCTAACTCCACTCTCTCACCTGCTTCTGAAACACGTGCCATCTTTGGGGAGCCCCGAATCACACTTTAGGGTAACTGGCTTGGAAATGCTGTGCTGGGTTCAAGGAAAGGCCAAGGCAGTCAGTGCTAGTCTGAGTCAGAAGCGTGTTGTCTGGGTGTGCGCACTGTCGGCTGTCAAAAGGTCAAGGAGGAACTCTCGGGGAGAGGCAAATGGTCTGCATCTAGGACAGTTAAGCCTTGTTCATTTTATTGTATGTACCTTATGCATTAAGAAGGAGAGAAAATGGGAGCTGTGTGCGGTGATGCACACCTGTAATCCCAACGGCTCGGGAGGTGGAGGCAGGAGGATCGCAAGTTTGAGACCAGACGCAGTCTGAGTAACTTAGCGAGACCCTGTCTCAAAAAGTAAAAAAATGGGCTGGGGGCGCAGCTCAGTGGTCCAGCACTTGCAAAGCATGCAGGCGCGAGGCCCTGGGTTCAACCCCCAGCACCACCAAAAAAAAAAAAGAAGGAAAGAAAATGTAAGCTGTGTTTTATCACCTGCCTTCTGCTTGACTGCAGAAGGGTTAATAATAACAAAGCGACTGAGTACATACTTAATGCTGGGCATTATTTCAAGCATAATTAATCCTCCTACCCACTGTGTGTGTGGGTACTGCTGTTAAACCCATCTGCTGATATCAAGGCTCAAAGAAGTTGCGTGCTAACTTGCCTAAGGGCACACAGTATTGCTGTGTTGTGAGTCATGGAGCATTGTGTGCATTGCTGACGTTTGTCCCAAGGGCGGATCAGCAGCACCTTGACTTCCAAAACCAGAGAGTGGAGCTGAGGCGGGGTGGATAGGGTGATGTGGGGGGTGCTGGATGCGAGTTCCACCCCAGGGAGGGTTGGGTGGTGGGATGAAGGGTGGGGCTATTGAGCTCCTCATCCCCAATCCCCTAAACCACACCCAAGTGGCAGGACTTCCAGCCACGTGGCTATATGATGCCTAGGTACAAATGCCCAGCCTGTGACCTTGATGCAGTCTGGGACCAATGGAGGAAGTCTGTGAGCAGCACCTCAGCAGCCTCCCTGAGCACCTGAGGCACCTCCGCAGCTTTTCTCCTACTGCTCTGAGGCTCCCACCCCAGAAAGACTGGATTAGGGTTCCCATCAGTGCTGAGATAGAAATTAAGAACTATTTTCTCTGACTGTCATGGAAAAAGCCATACAGGCGACAGTGGCTTTGTGAAATATTTTTACGAATGTCATCATTTAATCTTAGCAAAAATCCTGCGAGAGAGGGATTACCGCTCATTTGACAGATGTACAGAAAATGAAAGCATGAAGTGGCGAGCATGTGAGACAGTTTTGAAATGCAGGAGGCCTCACTCCCAATGCATTGCTTTCTCTCTCAGACCGTGGTGTCAAGGGCATCTCCTGAGGGGAAAAGAATTGCGCAAGGTGCCTCATGGGAAATTACCTAGAGATGATGCTAACTCCAGGGCCGGCTATCACAAAGCTCCTTTAAGAGAAAGGCTCAAAGACCAACTTACAATGTTGGAATCGCATGGTTTAGAACACAAATTTCAAATGCACTGTTTGAAGCCAGTGGAATGGGGTGGGTAGTTAATGCCCTGAGGAGGGGGTGCAAGCAGGGGAGAGGGAGCATGGTACCTGATCCCTTGTGTGTGCAGAGCCCCTGTGCTGCCCTCTCTCTGCTGCATTAGCCTGCCCTGCTGATGGGGAGACACAAAGCTTAGCGCTGAAGCTGAACAAGGAGCTTGGTCCATGCAATGGACGTTGGTTGACAGGTGTACCTGCTCCATCTGCAAGATTTGGGGGTAGTTAGCTCTGGCCCATAGTTGTAATTCACCCTTACCCTGATGAGCAGCTATAGATTTTATTTGGGAGTGGACTTGGGCCAGAAAGGGTGTCAGCAGTGGGTGGCTGATTTCAGATTTCATAATCACTAAGCGCCTCTTGCACATTGGATGTATTATGACAATTTGGAAATGCAAGTGCCTCATGTACAATTTGTTGTTGCTAGATGTTATCTCCTTTAAACCAAGCAGTGTTTCCTTGTTCTGTTTGAATGACTGCCTCCTGGTCCATGTACAGATCCCTCATGAGTGTAATTAGAATGGTATTCCCATTCTTTGCAGTGCTATCCATAATTTGTTATGATCCACACAGTCAAATATCTTTGCATAGTCAATAAAACATTGTAAAGTGTAAAGAATGTATAAGTGTAAAGAATGGTATTCCCATTCTTTGCAGTGCTATCCATAATTTGTTATGATCCACACGGTCAAATATCTTTGCATAGTCAATAAAACATAGACAGACACCTTTATGGTATTCTCTGCTTTCTGCTAATATCCATCTGACATCAACAATGATGTTCCTGGTTCCCTCTTTTGAATCCCTCTTCCCTCTTCTGAATGCCCTCTTCTGAATCCAGGCTGACTTTCTGGCAGTTCCCTGTCTATATACTGCTGCAGTTGCTTTTGAATGATCTTTAGTAAAATTTTCCTTACGTGTGATATTAATGATATTATTCGATAGTTTCCACATTCAGTTGGATCCCCTTTCTTGGGAATAGGCACAGATAGGGATCTCTTCCAGTCAGTTGGCCAACTAGCTGTTTCCCAATTCTCTAGGCGTAAAAGAGGGAAGGAAGGAAGGAAGGAAGGAAGGAAGGAAGGAAGGAAGGAAGGAAGGTAGGTGGGAGGAGGAAGGTGGGAAGTCCAGCTTTGGGCAGAAGGAAGAGCAATGGTAAGGGCTGAAGGCAAGACAGAGCCTCGCCCATGCTGAGGACCTGCAGGTCATTTGCCTCTCTCCAGGGAGCTGGCCCAGGGATGGGTGATTCAACATCACATTTGGACCAGTCCTGAATTTACTCCTGGCACAAAGACAGAGGTAGAGTTGTAACAGTAACACATGCCTCTATTCAAGTCTAAAGAGGAAGAATTACAGAGAAATGAGGGAATTGGATGAGGATGAGGACTGTGAAGTGTTTTCGGGTATGGGGATTTCATCTTTCCTCAATGTGGGAGATGGTTCTGGGCTCCACTGAATAACACTCAGTTGAAGGAGGTTTAATTTATGCCAGGAAGTTAATGGGAATAGAGGATCTGAGCTGTGTCTTCCAGGATTTTTAGTTAATATGCATGAGGCTGAGATGACAGTGCACAGATTCAAACCTGGTGATAGCAGCATTTAAGCAGCAGCTTCGTTTTTAACCCTCCCCGGGGTGGAAAAGGGTAAAAGTAAAAGATTTAGCATCAGCCAAATTCATTCTGATTTCTTCCTGTTGGAATGGATCTCGGTCTCTCTGGTCAACTGCAAAAGGAAGTGGCCTTGAGAGTTGGCCTGGAGGTTATTTTAATGTAAATCGAACTTTAAATAATCCTTCCAAGAAGCCCAGCTCCCACAAACCCTCTGACAGGTCTGAGACTTGATTGCATTAAGTGGCTCTTCCTAGGAACAATGCAAGGAGTCTTGGCCCCCTCTCACCCCGACACAAGCTTCAGGAAAGGACATGAAACTTCATTAGCAGAAGCTGAAGGCCCATACAATCCACTTTAATGTAGCTTTTATTCAGTGGGCCATTTGCTAATTTAATAAAGACTGCATATTCCCGTGGGCTGATGCTGAGAAATTTGAGAAGTCATTTCCTGAAGGACTCAGCAGTGCAGTTCACAAGAAAGCTCAAGCCGGACCATACTTAACCAAACTCTGTGCCTGCCTTCTGTTCCCAGGAAAAAGGCCATATGGGAGAAGAGTCCAGTGAAGGAGCAGTCACTGGCCTGTGGTGGAGTCTTGGCCCTGGGTTGGGCTATGTCACTGCTCTGGGTACCTGCAGCTGTAGCACGGTGGCTTCCGATCCCGTCAGATCTTGGAAGCTAAGCAGGGTCAGGCCTGGTTAGTACTTGGATGAGAGACTGCCTGGGAACAACAGATACTGTAGGCTTGGGAGATGGACCTGCTAAGCCATTCCCCAAACTCAATTCACCGTTGAAAACCTATGAACAGCAGAGAAGCTCTGACAATAGTGTTTCACCTGTTGTACACAGAGTTGATATGAGTCAGACACCGACTCCATGGCACCTAACAACAACAACTGCTCTGGGTGACTCTACTTCTCTAAGTTTTATTTTCTCTACATATAGAGTGAATATAACCACATCTACCTTCTAGAACTGTTGACCAGGATGAGGTATATATAATGCTTAGACTGGGGCCTGGGATACTATTTTCAAGTTCAAGTGAGTGAGACCCAAGAGAGGACGTGAGAGTAGCCCAGCACCCAGCGCGCAGGACCCACAGCTCTGCTCAGGTGGGCATCAGCGGCCAGACAACCGCAGCCCTGTACCCGTGCCCGAGGCAGGAGTGGGCGGGGGCCACATCTGACTCAATGTGTGAGATGGTTCTGGGTTCCACTGAATAACACTCAGATGTTGTTGTTGTTGTTGTTGTTAGGTGCCATCAAGTCAGTATCCGACTCATAGTGACCCTCATAGGGTTTTCAATGGCTGTGTCGGAATTGCCTCGGGAGTGGATTGCCAGGTCCTTCTCTCATTTTTGCAGTGCTGGGAATTGAACTTGCGACCTCAGAGACTGCAGCTCAGTGCTCTACCAACTGAGCTAAATCCCAGCCCAACACTCAGTTGAAGGAGGTTTAATTTATGTCAGGAAGGTCGTAGGAACAGAGGATCTGAGCTGTGTCTTCCAGGATTTTTAGTTAATATGCATGAGGCTGAGATGACAGCGCACAGATTCGAACCTGGCCATAGTAGCATTTAAGCAGCAGCTTTGTTTTTAACCCTCCCCTGTGGAAAAGGGTGAAAGCCCCAGACACAGTTGCAGGCAGGAAAGGAAGGCCAAGCCGGCATGCTGGGCAATGTCAGCACTCAGGAAGAGATGCGGGGAAAGGCGCACACTGTCTTCCACGGCAAGGGAAGAGGAGGAGGAGGAACTGCCTGTGAGACTCTGTTCTACTGCAGGACCTGGTGCGGGTGGCTGGGAGCTTCAGACACATGGACCCAAGAGCTTGGTAACTCCAGTGTGGGCTCATGACAGAGGCGAGAGCGACAGCCTGGGTCAGGTGCATGTGGGGAGGAAGTACTGTTTTGGGAAGGAGTGTGGGTCTGGGAAGGATGGAAGGCAACTCCTGCTGAACAAGGCATTACAGAAAATGACAAATACGTTCTGTGCAACAGTCCAGAGCCCCCATGTGTCTGCAAGCTTGTTGTGTTGTGGTGGCTTATGTGTGGCTGTGATGAGGAAAGCCATGTCATCGCTATGTCAGATACCAACAGGGTCATCCATGGTGGACAGGTTTTAGCTGAGCTTCCAGGCTAAGACAGACTAGGGAGAAGGTCCTGGAAGCCCACTCCCAAAATAATTAGCCATGGAAAACCCTATGAATAGCAGAGAAGTACTATCAAATATACAGCTGGAAAATGAGGCTCCCAGGCTGGAAGGCATCCAAAAGACAATTGGGGAAGAGTTGCCTCCTCAAAGTAGAGTCAACCTTAAATGACAGAAATGGAGTAAAGCCCCTGGGACCTTCTTTTGCTGATGTGGCATGACTCAAAAGGAGAAGAAACAGTGTTTTTGCAACAATGACCTCAAACATAAGAAGATTGTGTACATGGCACAGTGTAGGGTAGTGTTTTGTTCTGCTGTACTTAGGGTCACTATGAGTCAGATCTGACTCCATGGCACCCAACCACAAGAACTGATCTATTACAGTCACCATCATCTATCATTTATCTCCGTGCCTGTCACAAACCACGAGTTCACGTTGATCCTCCAGTTCCAATCTGACAACACAAAGTTCATTTTTGTTTTCTCACTTGGCATATTTGTAAGTCCTTGTGCATCCATGAGAAACCTGCTTTGTAATTAGCTCAGTGGGTAGAAGCGCTGCGCTGCAGTCTCTGAGGCCCGGAGTTCAATTCCCAGCACCGCAAAAATGGGAGAAGGGCCTGGCAATCCACTCCCAAGGCAATCCCGAAACAGTCAGCCATTGAAAACCCTATGAGGGTCGCTATGAGTCGGATACCGACTCGACAGCACCTAACAACAACAACAATATCATTAATATGTTCACTCATTTGCTCAGGCACCCAGTCTGGAACCAGCCCCCCACCTTAGCTGCCCAGATGCCTGCCTCTGGCTGCTATACTCTGCCACCTCTGCGTGGAAGTCTCTGAGCTCTGCCTGGGCCAGAGGTCCCCTGCGCTGCTGCCTCACTATATTAGTGTTATTTTTAATTTCTGTAATTTTTTATTGTGGTAGAATACAGATAACATAAAATTTACCATTTTAACCATTTCAGTGGCATTAAGTCCCTTCCCATCATTATACAGCCATCACCACCAAACATGTCCAGAACTTTTTCATCATCCCAGATTGAAACTCTATACCCATTAAAACAGTAACTCCCTATTTCTTCTTCTTCTAGCCCCTGACAATGAC
This sequence comes from Pedetes capensis, assembly GCA_007922755.1. Taxonomy (NCBI): domain Eukaryota; kingdom Metazoa; phylum Chordata; class Mammalia; order Rodentia; family Pedetidae; genus Pedetes; species Pedetes capensis. The sequence continues at coordinate 39,258 of VMDO01006028.1, read as the reverse complement.
AGGACCACTATTGTAGGTACTTGAAATAAGCGGAGTCATACAATAGTTTTCCTTTTGTATTTATTTCATTTAGCACAATGTTTTTAAGATTCACCCAGATTATAGCATTGTGTTAGTGTTTCATTCCTTTTTCAGGCTGAGCAATATTCCATTATATGTATATACAATATTTGTTCATGTTTGTATTCCTTTCCATTTTTCTTAGTCTAAGTAATGCCGCTATGAAAACTACTATACCAATGTTCATCTGGGTCCCTACTCCCACTCCTACTGCCTCCTGGTTAATGTACAGATCCCTCATGAGTGTAATTAGGAGCTCTGGTATTCCTATTCTTTGCAGTGCTATACATAATTTGTTATGATCCACACAGTCAAATATCTTTGCATAGTCAATAAAACATGGAGACACCTTTATGGTATTCTCTGCTTTCGGCTAATATCCATTTGACATCATCTTTGGGGTTGATTCCTAGAAGCAGAATAGCTAGATCATATGGTAATTCTATTTTTAGTATTTTGAGTAACTGCCATATTGTTTTCCATTGTGAATGCACCATTTAAAATCCCTATTATTAATGCATGAACATTCCTGTTTCTCCACGTTGTTACTAGTGCTTGTTATTATTATTATTGGCAATAGCCATCTTAATGGAATGGGTATGAAATTGTATCTCATTTTGTTTTTCTTTGCATTCTCCTAATAATAATTGTTAGGTGCCATTGAGTCATATCTGACTCATAGGGACCCTCATAGGGTTTTCAATGGCTGACTATTTTGGGATTGCCTTAGGAGTGGATTGCCACATCCATTTTTGCAGGGCTGGGAATCAAACTCGGGACCTCAGAGACTGCAGAGTGGCAGTCTACCAACTGAGCTAAATCCCAGCCCTAACAGTTCAATAGTCAAGGATATAGGTGATGCTGAACAGCTCTTCATGTATTTATTGGAGAAATGTCTATCAAGTTCTTTGCTCTATTTTTGTTTTGTTTGTTTTGGTTGTTGAGTCAAAGTTGTTGTCATTTTTAGTAGTAGGGCTTAAACTCAGGGCTTCGCACACGTTGTGCAAGTGTTCCACCACTGAGCCACACTCCCAGCCCCTTTTGTATTTTTTATCTTAAGACAGGGTCTCACTAAGTTGTGCAGGCTTCCTCTGGGCTCCAAGTTGCAATCCTCCTGCCTCAGCCTCCTAAGTGCTGAGATTATAGGTGTATGCCACTATGCCTGGTTGAGGATTTTTATATATTCTCTCTATTAATCTGGGTTAGATCAGTTGGTAGGGTGCTTGCTCTGTATGCTCTGAGGCCCTAGGTTTGATCCCCAGCACCACAAAAATGGGAGAAGGGCCTGGTAGCCTACTCCCGAGACTGCCATGGTCTGCCACTGAAGACCCTCTGAATAGTAGAGAAGCACTGACAATAGTGCCAGGCATGGCACAGTGTTGGGTAGTGCTTCATTCTGGTGTCCATAGGGTCGCTATGACTCGGACTCGACTCGATGGTACCTAACAACAGCAAATATATTAATCTCTCATTAGGTTCATGGTTTGGAAATATTTCCTCCCATTCTAGAGTGCCTTTTCACCCTGCTAATAGTGTCCTTTGATACATAGAAGATTTAAATTTGGATAAAGTCCAGTTTATCTATATTTTTCTTGTCACCTTATGCTTTTGTTATCACATTCAAGAAATTATCGCCAAATCCAATGTAGCTAAGTTGTCCTCCTCTGTTTTCTTCTAAGAGTTTTATAGTTATACCTCTTATATTTAGGTCTTTGATCTATTTGGTATTAAGTTTTGTGCATAGTCTGTATAATTTTTAAGTTTTATATTATTTTATTTTTATTTATTTACCTTTTGCTAGGGATCAACCCCAGGACTTCGTGCATGCTGGGCAAGTGTTCTACCACTCACCTACATCTCTGGCGCTTTATATTATTTTAGACACTCATCATTTTAAAAAATGAGCCAAAGTTATTTTAAAAATTACCTTATTTTTGGATCTCTAGGCTGCTTGCCTGTTTTTGTTTTTATTACAAAAAAGCCTTGGCATTCCTGGAATTTTGTGATTTCCTAGTGCCTGAGCCACGGTGGGTGGCAGTGTGGCCCAGTGGAGGGAGATAGAAGGAACAGTGACCAGGGGGAGCTGATGGTGGGTGCAGGTGCTGTGGGTGGCTGTGTGTCTCTGAGTCTCTTTTAGCATCACTTGGTGAGAGCCACGTCCCCTCCCATCCCCAGTTTCCTCCTTTAGTTGCTGCCTACTCCTGATTTATGGGTGGCCTATGGAGTTTTATTCTTCCACAATTCCTTTGTGTTCACAGGGCAGGCCACTGGTGATCTGGGTGGTGCCAATGCTTCTGCTGGAGCCCAGTGGGTCCAGGTCACTCAATAGTAGCAGCCCCTTGGGTAAGAGAGTCGCTTTTTCAGAGAGGAAATGGCATTCATTATGTAACCCACAAATTAGGCCAGTGATTTTTCCCAAAGATGTCTTTCAATTGGAGTGCATAAGAAAGTTCAGTTGTGATTGTTGCCAGTCTCTGATTTATTTCAAGCATGGAGAAAATTGCTCAAGGCAGACTTCCTCCATAAAGGGACATTAGTAGAAAAAACTCTTGACTATTGAACTGTTAGGGCTGGGATTTAGCTCAGTTGGTAGAGTGCCACTCTGCAGTCTCTGAGGTCTCTTGTTTGATTCCCAGCACCACAAAAATGGGAGAAGGGTGTGACAATCCACTCCTGAAGCAATTCCGAAACAATCAACCATTGTAAACTCTATCAGTGTTGCTAGGAGTTAGATACAACTCGACGGTACCTAACAACAACAAAAACATTGAACTGTTGGGCTGTTGGAATTGGAAGGGCTTTGGAGATACATATCATTTAGGTTCATGCTTGCCAAATATTTTAGCCACTGATTTTTATTTTCAAGTGCAGTCCATCATATGGCCAATCCCAATAAATAAAGAAAAATTAACCCATTTACTGAAACTTCCCCTTCTGTCCAGAAACCCTCTAACTAGTCCAATATCCTCACACTGAGGCCCAGAGAAAGGAATTCATGTGTCCAGGGTCACCTGGATTGTGATTTCTAGGGTTAGGGCCAGAACTCATATTTCCCAATTCTTAGGTCAAGGCTTGTTAAGCAAGGCAAAACATGCTGTGCTGGCATCTTTTGTTTTTCCAGAGCCCAGATGAGAGGAAAATGAAGCAGCAGCAGCAGATCCCTTGTATCTTGAAGATATCCCTCCCACAGAGCAGGAGTGGGACTCAGCTTAGGGCCACATAGCAGTCCCTGGTCAGTGTGGTGAGGAGGAAGTTGTGTTGGTTGGATCTGTGTTAAGCATGTCTCTTTGTTGTTGTTGTTGTTGTTGTTAGGTGCCGTGGAGTCGGTATCTGACTCATAGCGACCCTCTGTACCACAGGGGAAACACTATTGTCAGTGCTTCTCTGCTGTTCATAGGGTTTTCAATGGCAGATTGATTTTTGGGAGTAGGTTGCCAGGTCCTTCTCCCAAGCCTACAGCTTCTGGTGTTCCCATGTGGTCTCCCATCCAGGTACTAACCAGGCCCGACCCTGCTTAGCTTCCGAGATCTGACAGGATCAGATGCCACAGGGCTACGGCTGCAGGCAAGCATGTCTCTAGGGGCTAAAAATACAAGGACTGGGCATGAGAAAGATTAAGGCAACAATGAAGACTCTGAACTAGAGCCATGGACAGATATGTGAAGCAGTCTATTCACAAGAAAGTCTCCAGTTGAATTTCCTTTGCAAAAGCTAAAGACTCCCCAGGCTCCATTCTGTGGGGAATGAGAGCAAGGAGGGCAGTACGGAGCCTCGGTCTCCTGGCCATGACCTCTGCCTGCCCAGCAGCTGATGTGAAGCCAGAGGCAAAGTAAGAGCAGCTGAGGTGGGGAGGGAGGGATGAGAGGGAAGGGCTGCTGAGCCTTTATGAGGACTGGGAGGGGGTGGGACAAAGAAGGAAGAACCCCCTGTGTTCCATATTCATAGGGAGCATTTGGGAGGAGTCATTGTTAGAGAGTTTTTCTGGAGTATACTGCTGGGTGAGGGCATGTGGGGTGTGTTCCTCTCTGGTCTGGCCCAGATGTTCAGATGAGAGGTGAGGCCGTGCACACAGATAACTAAACACAACTCACTCAGGACCCTTGGATGAGGGGTGCAGACTCCTGTGGCCCTCCTGTGGAATGCCAAGAGAGGGGAGGAAGGAAAAGCCTCGGGTGCTTTTGCCTTGTGGGGACTGAAAGCTCTTTATTGTCTATCTGCCCTGACAAGGGCCAAGAAGAACCCAAAGTATACAGCTTATAAGTACTACAGCTCTTATGCTGTCTCAAGGGCAGCAGCGGCTCTTCTGCTTCTGGCGCTGGGACCGGAGACTGTCCTCAGCTTCTGTCCCGAGGTGCTGGGCCAAGAGACTATCCTCACATTGATTGTAGATATTCCTCCTTGATAGCGCTGTCAAGTTGTCTGTGGTCCAATGCTGGAGAGAGTTCTTGTCACCTTGCTGGTCGAGGTCAGAGAGAGAGAGAGAGAGAGAGAGAGAGAGAGTTGTTGTCATCTTGCTGGTTGAGTCAAGAGAGAGAGGTATGTTGTTGTCTTAATGATTGAATCCAGAGTGAGTGAGCTTCTGCAGAGTAGATCCTTTTATAGTTGGCTTGAACCAATCTGCATCAAGTCCTTTGTTTTCCAATTGTCCAATCAGGTTCAGGAGATTTATGAAAGGTTTTGTGCAAATGTCCAATGAAGTTACTTTTACTTTCCCTAGATTTCTAATTTACAAACCAGATCTTCAAAAGCCATTTTCCCAGTTTTGGGGTTTTTGCCAATTTCCTCCCAATTTCTCCCTACAAGGGTGAGAGAGATGGAAGGGGTGAGAGAATGATTGTAAGAAAACTGCCCTCAAAAGACATAAATAATTTGCTGTGCATTGAGTGCACTGTCCCTCTTTGACAATTCCTCAAGTTGGGAGTGAAGACTTGAGTAGGTTTAGAATATTCTTTTGGGTTGCAGGATGCTGATTCTTACAAACACAGAGTTTACAACATGCATGGCCTTTAATTATATTTGGAACCATGGTGTATAGTGACTTGAAGGAGATGGGAAGATCCCCAATGCAGGTAGTCTTAGCTATAGTGCCCTTGGAGGAATTTGCACATAGAATGAAGCAGTGCCCAGAAATCTACAAGAATTGAGTGGTAGTGAGCACTGGCTCATTCATCTTGCTATCCCCTGTCCCTGTTTACAACTGATGGCTGGATGAGTGATGGATATGGAATGCATAGCTGGAAGTCCCTTTGTGGCACTCTCAATGACAACATATTAGGGTTCCTTCAATCCCCAATCCCAAGCTCTCTCTGGAATACAGAGTCCTAGCTTTCTACCTGCTGTGCTTTGAGGCTTATGTTTGAATGTGTAGGAGTTGATGGCCAGTCTCTGTTCTGATTGCTCCATGCCTATATGGGTCTGGTTCTTAAATATTTAGAGTGCTGACTCTGGTCTATCTTACTTTCCTCAAGCCTGCTAGTGTCAAAATCTATCCTCATGGCCAACATATGAGATAAGCAGTCTATTGCAGAAGCTGCTCACATCTCCACTCTTGGAGCTGCTGTGTGTATATGGGTATGCTTGGGAGGTGGGGGCTTGATAAACTGGCAAACCAGATCCACAGGGAGGCTGAAGGCCAGGTGTATGTGTCTAGATCCTGCCTTCTTGCCAGGGTTTGGTTGTTAGATCTAGTTTCCAAGTGGGAAGTATGAGTAGCTTAGAAGGTGGTAAGTATTATGAGCAATTTTTGCTGTTCGTCTCATTTCCCTCTCATCTCTTTCATGTTTGAAATTTTACTATTGGTAATGAAAACATAACTGTGCATGGTGTGTGCTTGTACAAGGATGCCACGTTGTGAATTTAATTTTCCTTAAGAGGATTTACTTTCAAATTAGTCGGGATTCTTGATGGTAAATGAAGAGATACTACTGGATTTAGTTGAGACAAAACAGGAAATGTATTTTCTTGGGTATAGGGGGAAGGAAGGATATGACTTAGGAAAACAGAAGATAGAGATGTTCTTTCTTTGGGCTTGGCTTCTTTCTGAATATCATCTTTAGTGTCCCCATGTCATCTAGCCTTCTCAGGAGGGGAGGGCGTGATGATTAGTAGCTTCCAGACTGAAATCTTCACCCTGTAGCCTAGGAGAGAGGACTCTTATCCCAATTCCAATTTGAGAAAACTTGGTAAGAATTCTGACTGGTCAAGCATGGGTCATGTGACCAATTCTGAGACCAATCACTATGCTCAAGAGGGATTAGGCACTAAGATCAGATCAGGATGGACTCAGCACCCTAGCTCTATGTCTAGGGAGTCAGTCTTCTGTGATCCACTGATCCCAAAGGGTTGGAACTGGGGGGTCGGAGATTTTCACTAAAAGGAAAGTGGGATATATCCCAAATGATGGACAGAAGAATGTTGGCAGACAGAGCACTTTACATGTGAAAAATGTAAAACCAAAAATCCAAAACCAAAACATGACCAAACCATCAAGTTGGGTGGCATTGACTCTTAGTGGACTAGTTATTTAGTTTGGAACCATCAAGCTGGATGGAGTAGGCAAATTTTGGCAAAAGGAAGACCTGAGCTGGCTAGTGAAGAAAGCAGAATTTGGATCGAGAGAGGAACAAATACAAAGTTTGAGTGAGGAAACGGAAGTGGATCAGATTATAATCATAAGTATGAATGAAGTTTAGAGAAATAATAAAACATTAACAAGCACAAAAACAAAACAGCAGCAACTGCTAACCCTCATGGAGTGTTCACTCTGAACACTGTTTCAATACTGTTGAAAGCACTTTTTGCACTTTTTACACTTTTTACATTATTAATTATAAATAATGTCATCTTGCTGAATCCTCACAACTCTTGGAGACAGTCACTAGGGCAAAGGGAGATGGAAGATGCCAGTTGGAGAGCAGTGGGAAATACATTTTGTATAAGAGATGAGGTGTATCACTAATAAGTTGTTGAAAAAACCATTCATACAATATTCAACAAGTATTTATTGAGCTATGATTAAGTCCCAAGCAGCGGGCAACTTTGCTTTATAAAAATTTAACATTTCTCTTGCAAGTTGGCTCCGGCAAGCCTTGCCTTTAATTTCCTATATTAGTCAGGTTAAGATAAGTAATGTTGCATTAATAACCTCTACCCCCAAAGTCTCAGGGTCTCAATAACTCAAAGATTACTTCTCGGTCACTACAATTGAAGAGTTGAGCTCTGAGCCACTCTCTAGGACAAAACATCAATGTTGTGGTATCGTATCTCCCAGAATCCTCTGATTCCCATTTGATCACCAAGCTGGGGAAGACAACATGTAGGGTTCAACCCAACCTTGTCTCATGACCTCACCTAACTAGGTGGTAAGGGACTACGGTTCTTCTGCATGCTGGAAGGAGAGGAAGCCTGCTTGAGAGTACACAGCACAAGCCTCTACTTAATTTTCAGGGTACGATACTTGAAGTACTTGGTTATTTCCTTCTCTCTCTCTCTCTCTCTCTCTCTCTCTCTCTTCCCCTCCTTCTCCTTTTCCCCCTCCCCTCCCTTTCCTTCCTCCCTCCCTCCCTTCTTTCCTTCTT
>VMDO01006028.1:0-31521 GCA_007922755.1 Pedetes capensis | reverse complement strand
GACCAGGCTGCATTAGCCTGGGGAGGCTGAGTGTGATTCATGTCTATGCTCACATTTGGCTACACAGTATTGCACTATGTTTTCAATCACAGCATGCACTGTGTAACTCTAGACGGATGAGGCACCCCTGCCTCCAGTGCAGTGGGCTCCAGGAGACTTCCGGAGCTGCTCCAGGCCAGAGCAGGGGCAGTGGAGCTGCCAGAAGGTCAGACGTCCTTAGCAACAGATCACCTAGCAACTGTGAGCTGCCTAGTGGGGCTGGGTTTCCAGGAGGTAGGCATCTTCCTCAGAAATGTTGCTCATCTTTCTTCAATGAGTCTGTGGTTCTGCTGTACCTGTTAGATAAGAAATTTTGCTTGCAATATCCAAGTAATGTCACTCTGTGTTTATTCTGTTTGGCCTTATTATCCATCTGTTAATATAATGCTTTCCTGAGCTTTCTCTCTCCTTTTCTCCCTTTAGTCCCCTTTCTGTCCCCTTTCAAGCACTAAATTGTAGACACTGTGCCAGATGCTGGTGCCTCACAGATGTATGGAATGCAGACACCTTCCTTAAACAAGTTAAGTGAATCCAGGTGAAATTCTCTTACTATCCAAGGCAATCCCGAAACAGTCAGCCATTGAAAACCCTATGAGGGTTGCTATGAGTTGGATTCCTCTTCTGCAGATAGTTTTCTAATGTTCTGGGAAGCTGCCCAGTATTGAAGGGAAACCCATTTCCTCACTGGATATGGAGACAAACTAAGGGTGGTATGAACATCAGTGGCCAGAGGCCTGAACCACTTGCTCGTGGACAGGAGAGAAGGCTAAGATGGACTAATAGTGTGATAGAAGGAAGGTTGACTGAAAGGTCAGACTAGAGGAACCCTGAGAAGTGTCAAAAACAGGCCTTTTTGGTCCCACGCTGCATGAATCACAACAAGAGGGAAGGCACCCAGGAACTGCATGGTGTACAGAGCTATTGTGCAATTCTGAAAGCCTCGTTGTGTGGAAAATCTCTCAGGGATTGTAATTCCTTTTCAAGACTTCTTTGGCCTGCTAGAGTATCTTGTGTATGCTTCTTAATCAATTATGCATTTTTGTTGCTTTGAAGTGATAATTTCTCCAAGAATCTTGGTGATTTCTTCATCTGGAAGAAGAGAATCTGTGTGTGATGCCTATATTGCTTGAATTATTTTAAACCTCTCTCCTAGATAGTCCTCTGGGGTTGTCAATGGAAGGAATGGAGGCTCAAAACCATATCATTCCAGTCACCTTGAGGAAATTCACATCTATGTTTACCCATCAGTAGGTGGCATGGATGCATGGCACTGTGACATTTATTTCCTTCTTTAGGACTGTATTGGTAGGATAACACAAGGGTGAAAATTTTGGCTTCTGAGTTCAGACCTAGGTTTGAATCGTGATTTGGCTATGATCGATGTGACTCTGGGAATGTAATTCATTGAACCTTGATTTTTTTATCTATAAAATGGGGTAAATACCAGCTTCAATCTGATGGAATTTCTGTGATGATTGAGGAAGTTAATGCATGGAAAGTGCTCAGTGTACAGTCTGGTGGTGTTAAATAAGTACCCAATTCATACTGGCTTTTATTATTAATATGCTCTGTTTTATGCTGTTCATGGACATGATAGGTGCTGATTTCTGTCTTTGTCTAATAAAACTTTGGAAAATAAATAATTATATAATAAATAATTGTTGTTAGATGCTGTCGAGTCAGTATCTGACTCATAGTGACCCCTCATAGGGTTTTCAATGGCTGAGTGCTTCGGGATTGCCTTGGGAGTGGATTGCCAGGCCCTTCTCCCATTTTTGCAGTGCTGGGAATTGAACTCGGGACCTCAGAGACTGCAGCGCAGCATTCTACCCACTGAGCTAAATCCCAGCCCATAATAAATAATACTTATATCTTATTGCTAGGTGCCATCTAGTTGGATCTGACTCATAGTGACCCTATGTACAACAGAATGAAACACTACTCAACACTGTGCCATGCACATGATCTTTTTATGTTTGAGCCCAATATTGTATCCACTGTTTTTTCTCATTTTGAGTTGTACCACATCCTCAACTGGAGGTTCTAGGGGCTTTACTCTACTTTCACCATTATGGTCAAATCTACTTTGAGAAGGCAACTTTCCCCCCCAGTTATCTTTTGAATATCAACTGGGGGGGGGGGCCTCCTTTTCAGGTGCTACATTTGACAGTGCTTCTCTGCTATTCATAGGGTTTTCAATGGCTAATTGTTTCAGGAGTAGGAAGCTGGGTCCTTCTCCCTAGTCTGTCTTAGTCTGCAAGCTCAGGTGAAATCTGTCTACTGTAGGTGGCCCTGCTGGTATCTGAAATATCAGTGGCATAGCTTTCAGTGCCACAGCAACATGCAAGCCCCCATATTATGACAAACTGGCAGACATGGGGATTTATCCATTAGGGTCTATCAAAGCCTGGAGTCCAAGTAGGAGAAGACATGGTGGTGTTTTTATTACGGAAACAAAGATTGGGAGTGAATGTCCCAGGTCAGAAAGGAAAGATTATAAACTATGAATGTGGCTTCCAGAGAGATTTCTTTGCCGTGGACAGTGTTTTGTTTTAAACTTGCTTTAGATGCTACCATTTAACAACCAAGAGATTTTCACATAAAATTTAGCATCTTCTTCTGGGCACGTTTCTGGCCTTCTTTACTCTTCTATGTTGCTGGCCTGTGATAGGCATAATAATGGTCCCCCAAAGACATCCATGTCCTGACCCAGTGAATACACTAAGTGACATGGCAAATCGAAATGAAGGCTGTAGATGGAATGAGGTTGTCAGTGATCTCAAAGTAGGGAGATGATCCTGGATCAACAAGGTGGACCCAGTGTAATCCCAGGGTCTTCATAAGAGGAAGAGAGAGGCCATGGAGGGAAATGTAACTTTGAAAGAATGGCCACAGCAAGCCAATGCTGCTGGTTTTGAAGATGGAGGAAGAGGCAATGAGTCCAGAAATGCACACGGCCTCTCAAAGCTGGAAAGGGCCAGGAAACAGATTGCCCCCTAGGTCTCCTAGGGAGGAAAGCAGCTCTGCATGCACCTCGATTTTACCTTGATGAGACCCACATTGGACTTCTTGTCTCATTGAATTTGTGGTAACTTGTTCCCTGTATGATCAGGATATCTTGCCTGTTCTTAATATTCTTTCTTTGTATATGATTATTTTGAGTCCTTAGTAATTTGGGCAAAGCTGCAGAAGCTCCTTGGCTTTGTTACTGGAAATGCAGAGCAGTATGGATGCTTGCTGCCTCTGATGTGAGGCATAGGTGTTGGCCTTTATAGAAGACCTAAAGCTACACATGAGAATGGTATTTTTAATAGTAAAAAAGTATTAAGTGATAATAATTACTGTTGTTGTTGTTGGGTGCTGTCCAGTCAGTGTCCAACTCATAGCAACCCTATGTAAAACAGATAAAACACTATTGTCAGTGATCCTCTGCTATTCAGAGTTTTCAATGGCTGATTGCTTTTTTTGGAGTGGATTGCTGGATCTTTCTCCCAAGCTTACAGCATCTGGTGTTCCCAGGAGGTCTCCCATCCAAGTACTAACCAGGCCTGACCCTGCTTAGCTTTTGAGATCTGACGGGATTGAATGCCACAGTGGTACAGCTACAGTCAATAGTTACTGTGGGATGCTTATAATACCTTCTCATGGGATTTTAGCACCAAATTTTCATATGATTAGAGTAGTTCAGCATTTTCCTGAAAGCCCAATTGCCTAGTCTAGATGGGTCGTTTCACATAGGAGAGGAGGATATTGTCTGAGAAGGTATAGTTTCATTTGTGCACAACAACCTTGGAAACATTGGAAAGAACTAGAATCAAAGATGGACCTTGAATATGTGCTAAATGACATAAGTAAGTCACAAAGGGACAAATCCTGTATGATTCTATTAATGTGGGGGTACCTAGAGTAGGCAGGATGTTAGAGAGAGAAAGTAGAATGATGGTTGTCAGAGGGTGGAGAGAGGAGGAATGGGGAATTATTGTGTAAGGGGTATGGAGTTTCAGTCTGGGATGGTGGAAGGTTCTTGAGATGGATGGTGGTGATGGTTGCACAACAGTGTGAATGTACTTGATGCCACTGAACTCTACACTCAGAAATGGCTAAAATGAGAAATTTTGTTTTATGTATGTTTTACCAAATTAAACTCAAAGTGTGGTCAAAAGATACGGTGAATGTTTTAGTTTTAAAAATGTGGTGGTGTTAGGTGCTGTTGAGTTGAGTCTGACTCACAGTGACCCTCACAGGGTTTTCAATGGCTGATTGTTTCGGGATTACTTCAGGAGTGGACTGCCATGTCCTTTTCCTGTTTTTGTGGTGCTGAGGATTGGACCTGGGGCCTCATAGAGTGTTATGGTTGAAAACACATTGCCATAAATCTTCCAAAACTTCCATTGCCAAAACTCTTCCTCTGGCTTCTGCCACACTTATCCCCTTGTGCTCGCCACTTTCTGAAGCAGTTCTGGAAGTCCTCTTTCATGAGTGTCTTTAGTTTCATCCTCCATCAAGACAACACTCTGTGTCACAAATCGCTTTTGATACAGTAATTTCTGTCAAATAAAACATTACAGTATGTCCTCATCCACCTTATTCACAGGATCTGGCTGTGTGACTTCTGGATCTTGCCTGAAGTCAAATGACCAGGAAAGGTAAACATTTTGAATCAATTCAGAACATCGAGGCAGCCACAACACAACTAAGACACTATGAAAAGAGGATTTCCAGATTTTCAGAAAGTAGTGAGCATGGTGGGATAAATGTGCTCAAAGCTAGGGGCAGTATTTTGAGGGGGAATAATGGCAATGTGTCTTTTACTGTAATTTTTCCTTTTTAAATTTAAACATTCATTATATCTTTTGACTGCACCTTGTAGAAGGTAGTAATAAAAGAAAAAGATGGCAAATGCTTTGCTTTTTTTCCTAGTAAAAGGTGGATTGGGTGATGAGAATTACATGTGTGCCAGGAAAGACTTTCCTCCTCAGCTTCTTGTCTCCCATTTAGAGGAGACGCTCGAGTCTCAGGAGCTGACCTTGTGGAGGAGCAGAGTGTGAGCCCCAAGTCTGGCTCTCAGGCGTGGCCTGTTTGCAGAGGCCGGGCTGGACATGCTCAGTCCTCCCTCATTCCAGACTTTCCACTCGGATAGACCGTTTTGCATTCCTGGACCAGACAGTGAGGGGGGAAAGGAGGCAGGGGATCTCCTCCTGAGAGAGCCTCATGGGGGGACACCATGGAAGCTGCCTGTCTCCTTTCTATAGAGACATGAGGAGTGCAGAATATTCACTCCCCCCACTGCCATATATTTTAAGCTGTGGGGTTGGGCTTGGCAAAAGTATCCTGTAGAAAAATGCCTCGGAGTAGTTGGAATAAGAGCTGCTCTGAGGGAGGTTTTGGTCTTGATTATGAACAAATTGTGATATAGACACCATCTCAGAATAAGTAGAATTGCGCCATGTTCCATAGCTGACCTGGGTTGATTCACTTATTCTAGTCCATGTGCTCTCAAGTTACACTCTTGTGGGATGTTGGTGAATTGCGCTGATTCTTCCAGAGGGGTCCAGCCTAGGGTACGGAGGGAAGAGCCAGCCTCCCAGGCTTTGTTCCTATCTGGACCCCCACTGCCCTTCTCTGCCAGCATCCCATTGGGTTCTGGCTCTCAACTTGGAAGGTCAGAGATGGTAATGCTCAGACTGGTCCTCTGAGCAGAGAAGATCTTCCCTAATATTGGTGGGGGCCCATGCAGGACCTTTTCCAGGCTATTTGTTGTACATTATTCATGAGGCTGGGCAGTGGGCTGCACTCCCAGACAACCAGGCGATCTTGAGGGGAAGAAACCAGCCTTCTATGGTACGCTGTATGGCTAGTGTTTTTGGGATAAAGATATTCAATAATGTATTAAGGACATAATATACCTTATGTAAAATAGGCATTGTGTTACGTGAATTTGCCCTACTGTGGACCAATGTAAGGGTCCTGAGCACATTTAAGGCAGGCTAGGCTAAGTTATGACATTTGTTAGGTTAGCATAATAAAGGCATTTTGACTTATATTTTCAACTTATGACTGGGTTCTTGGGACGTAGCCCTATTATAAGTAGTGGGTCATCTGTACTTTTTTTTGTTTCACTACTAAGTCTTAAGATTTGGGAACATTGACACTTTCACGCACAGAATCTTATATTCTAGTGCTTTGTGAGATGCCAGATCTGTAAGTTGAAAACTCACCCCAAAGTGTAAAGTTTGCCACTAAATGGAATGTTGCTAATTTGCGTATATATTTTGAAAGCATGTGACTTTAAATTTTTTTCCTATCTCTACAGAATTTGTACCATAAACTGAGCTTTCCTCTGACACTTCCAATCCCTTCCTTTGGTGTGACAAATTCTGAGTGCATCTTTCTAGACACACATATATACTAGCATCATATTCCAGTGAAACCTTAAAGCCAGCTTGACTGCAGAGGCCAGCTTAGTGACTTGGAAACTGCTTGAGCAGTGGCTTTCAGAGGCTTGTGAGGTAAGCTCAGCATCAAATCTGGCTTATCTGGGAGTGACCTGGGAAATCCCCCACATAGTGGCCTCTTGATGTAGAGAGCCCCTGACCAGTCATCTGTCCCCCGCCTTCCTGTGGCCAGTAATTTCACCATGGAGAAACAAGGCTGTGGGACTTGGTGCTGCCTAAACAAAAACCAAGCAAAGGAAGAGAAAGTCTGATAACACCCTTTGCACAGACAAAATTGACCTGTGGTCTTCAGACAGAAAGAGGGGACCCGAAAGGATCGGCCCGAATGAGAATTGGAGAGCAAGTTGGTGAGCCAGGCTTGTGGCTGGATGCACCAGATTTATGCATGCTGTCAGCTGCTGAGAAATTAATTGTTGTCTTTTTCTGCCTTAAGCTGTTACCCCTGGTTTCTGAGAATAAACCTCGAATATGTCTCACTTGGTGACATTTATCACAATCAGCACCTCATAGCAAAGTTCACCCTAAAATTTCCCATCCTCCTACCCTCAAACTAAATCTCATATTTAAAAAGAGCCCCCAGTCCTGTTTCTGATTGTTAGCACAAATATGAATCAGGTGACAAAGATTAATTTTTTAGAGTATCCTATTGAAGTAGATTTGCATATCTCAGGTAGCTGAAAAAATCACTGAAAGGTTCAAATCTCAGTAAGCACCTGGGCTTCAGCAAGACAGGTGCCCCAGCATGAGGGAGACCTGTGGAGCGACCTATGACAGATGTTTTGATTCATAGGGCATCACTTTGGGGGGACATTGTCCTAGAAGACTGACTGATGGGAAGTGAAGCTCTCATCTTTGTGCATGCGTGCGTGCCTTCCCGCCCTCCCTGCCTCTCTGTCTTGTCTTTTTCTGGCCCAGAACTGGTGGCTGTTTGGCACTCTGGTATTGTTTTCTAACTCTATGTGTTGAGGGTGGGTTGCAAAGTGGGATTCTACAGATGAAGAATAGCCAGGCCATTCTGAACTCTCACCAATGGAAACTGGTGGTTTCTAGTTATAGAATATTGGCCTTGATCCTCTTCCATTAGCATCACCCCTCATTTTCCATCTCCATTGTCACCACCACCACCACCACCATCCACATCATTATCACCATTATCACCATCACGCCTAACATTTATCAAAAGACTTCTCTGTGCCATGCCAGGCATTTTAGAAGTCTGGTCTTATTTAACTCCTCTAACAACACTGCAAATGAGATGTTATTATGCCCACCTGGCAGCAAGACATGTGTGGCTCACAGGGACTAAGCATCTTACACCAGGTTGTGAACAAAGTGGTCATCCATGAGACTTGAACACAGAGCCGTTTGATCTGAAAATATATATCTTTGATACCATACCATCCTGCCTCTCTTTAAGATTTAACTGACCCTTTTTTGAACAAGAGGTTTTGTTGTGCCCTAAATCAATAGGATCAGTAAAGCTGTATTAAATAAAACTCTTTCTTAAATTTGAATGCTAAAGTGAAGCAATGAGCTCCTTTCCCTAAGCTCATTATGAGTATGCCTGCAGTTGTAGCACTGTGGTGTCCAATCCCATCAAACCTCAGAAGATAAGCAGGGTCTGGCCTGGTTAGTACTCGGATGGGAGACTGCCTGGGAAACCAGGCACTTAGCCTAGTGTAGGCTTGAGAGAAGGACCCGGCAACCCACTCCCAAAAATCAATCTGTGATCGAAAACCCTATGAATAGCAGAGAAACACTGACAATAGTGTTTCACCTGTGGTACATAGGGTTGCTGTGAGTTGGAGGGCACCTAACAACAACAACAACAACATTATGAGTATTAAGTATTAAGCAATTTAATTAGGGCATACTTTGTTTTCACTGCAGTTAGTGCAATACAAATATCTTAGAACTTGAGTTCACTGTTTGGTTTTGTGTCGTTTTGACCCTTTGCAGATCCACCTGAAATCCCCTTCAAATGGCATGTTTGCACTGTGTTTTCCTGCTGCATAGCGGAATGTTCCCATGCATAACTTTTATTAATTTTCTTCTTCTACAGGAAGGGAAGATTTGGGAACATTTTTAGCTCTGAAGATTTCATAAGAATCAATGACCAAGAAAGTGAAAACCCAATAACAACAACAACAACAACAACAACAACAACAACAACAACAACAACACAGCACATCCTGAAAAAGACCAATGTTCATAGTTTTACCTTAGCTGGATTAGTCAGTAGCAGAGGGTGTGTGGGCACTGGAGGTGCCCAGAGAGGATTCTGGATCAATAAAGTCTACACTGTAGGATAAAAGGTAACATTCATGACTCATAGAAGTTTTCTATGTGCTATCATTGTACTCTACCATTGTATCTTGACATGTTCAAGAGCTCTGTCTGTTCCCGTTCATTTACTTTATAACAGAAACATTGCATTAAGGTATAAGGAAAAATCACTCTGAAAAGAGAAGAGGAGATTTGATCAGAAAAATGTTTGGGGGAAACATATAAGCTGGAGTTTTCTCTGGCTTTTGTTTTCTTTCTTCCTTCCTTTCTTTTCTTTCTTTCTTTCCTTTCTTCTCTATCTCTTTTTCTTCCTTCTTTCCTTTCTTTTTTAATTGCATAGGAATACTAGGCTTTTAAAGGGCTGAGTCATGAAGATGAGAATCATTTTATCCGAGAGGAGAGGATTATTTAAAATCAGAACTGAAACATCGTTAGTGAGAATCTCTTGTTTCTAATGAAGTCCAAAGAAGTAGGTTTTCTGTGTTAAGAGACTCCTTAAGTTTCCTAATATATACTCCAAATCTTTTGGTTGTCTCAGCTGCTCTGGGTGGATGCAAGAGGGTAGGAATTTAATGAGTGCAGGAAACAAGTAAGTCAAGCTAGCTTTTGAACCCTCCAAGAGGGTGGTTCTTCTTCTTCCAGTTTTTTTTGTTCTTACAGTGGTGGAAGAAAGAGTGTTTACAGATGCTGAATTCACAAACATTTTCCTTATTTACACTGCCTATAACCTGGTCAATAGATGAGGTGTTGAAGCCTTAAGATGTTCTCAAACTTGTAGGCTTAGATACAGTTCCTATGATTTACCAACCAAGTTTATCTTCTCATGGTCTCATTTTTTGCCCAAGCACATTCCCTCCCCAGCTTTCCCCAAGACCCTTCCTAAGTTGGAGCTAATTTGGGCAAATATTACTTTTGTGTCCATTTTCCTATGGCTTTTTAAAAATTATACTATCGCAGCCTGGCGAGGGAGCCTCCTTACTAGGGCAGTTGGATTTGTTGCTTGTGGTGTTTCAGTATCCACTGGACCTTCAGCTCATTTGTCTCCGTGATTCACAGAGGGTTGCTTCTCTGCTGTTCTAAAGCTTTAAATGCTCCAGAATGTTGCAGATCTCAGTATCCCCAGATGATTGGTCCCTGTGAGCGCAAGGACAAAGTGGCATGAAGACAGATACGAGCAAGGGCAAGTTCTACTCGTCTGTTACAGTCTGGAGTCCATGGCCCTGCGCTTCTTGGTCATGTGCCATCTGTACCAGGCGTTTTGCCTCAGCCATAGCAGTGTGGGCTCTTGGAACATGAGCAAATCAGTCCTCAGCTGACATTGCCTCTCACTTTGGGTCCTAGAAATTCTACCGTCCCCATTTGCTCTTTTTGGACACTTGCTGCCAGTTCATTGAGGTCATGGGGCCACATCTCACTCATGTTTATTACCCAGCACCTAGCCTGGCATACGGAAGTAGTTGATAAATATTTGTTCAGTTGTGTGTGAATAGTCAATCCTTCCCTTTACTATCTTCAGACCTAAGCAACCAAAGTGTCAGTCAATAAATATTTATCAAATACTTACTATTTGTTGGTGTGTGTACTGGGCCCTGAGAATAAGCAGGGAGTGATTTCCAAAATTCTTGATAACTAGTATGTCATGGATTCGTACCATTCAGGACTGACCTGGTGCAATCAGGAAGGGTGTCTGTTGTAAAAATTGGTATATACACATGTGCACATACTAGCATTGTCTTGGCCCCGGATGTAGTTCTGGGTGGTCCCAAGTCTCATAGGATTTGTAGTCCAAGGGAAGACCTAACAGTGAATGGGTTGCCCTAAGTGTGGTAGGTGTTGGAAGGATTGATTAGTTTTGCTATGCAGATATAATGGGGGCTTAACCTAGTGAATATTGGTGAAGAGCATGGTGGGGAACCATTCTCTGAGAAAGTGCTTCTAACCTTGCCCAAAGTTTTCATCCCCAAGACCCAGTACTTTATAACAAAAAACATTGCTTTGAGGTATAAGGCAAAAGTCATTCTGAAAAGAGAAGGGAAGATTTGATCAGAAAAATGTTTGGGAGAAAGATATAGACTGGAGTTCTCTCTGGTTTGTCTGCCTGCCTGCCTGCCTGCCTGCCTGCCTGCTTTCCTTCCTTCCTTCCTTCCTTCCATCCTTCCTTCCTTCCTTCCTTCCTTCCTTCCATCTTCCTTCTTTCCTTCCATCTTCCTACCTTCCATCTTCCTTTCTTCCTTTCTTCCTTCCTTCCATCTTCCTTCCTTCTATCTTCCTTCCTTCCTTCTTTCCTCCTTCCTTCCTTCTTCCATCCTTCCTTCCTTCCTTCCTTCCATCTTCCTTCTTTCCTTCCATCTTCCTACCTTCCATCTTCCTTTCTTCCTTCCTTCCATCTTCCTTCCTTCTTCCTTCCTTCCATGTTCCTTCCTACCTTCTTCCTTCTTCCTTCCTTCCTCCTTCCTTCCTCCCCCCCTCTTTCTTTCTCTTTTTAAATTGCACAGGAACACCAGGCTTTTAGAGCACTGAGAGGTGTTACCTCCCCTCCTCTCAGGAGGAATGAGGTTTTCCCCTGCCTACAGTGCCCTGAAGAGTTTTAACCCTTGTATTTGTTTTTTAGGAAAGCCATAAAAAAGACCATAGAACAGCTGGAAATTTATTTCTCATATTTGTAGAGGCCCGAAGTCCAAGATCAAAGTGTTGGTAGGTTTGGCTTCTGCAGCCTCCCTCCTTGGCCTGCAGATTGTCACTTCCTCAAAGGTCCTCACCTGGCCATTCCTCTGTGTGCCCCCAGCCCTGGTAAACCTCTTTGAGTTCTAATCTCCTTTTCTTATATCAGATGGATTGGATTAAGTGTACCTTCATGGACTCACTTTGCCCTAATCACCTTTTTAACAGGGCTCTCTCCAAATACTGTCACATTCTGAGCTGCTGGGGATCAGTGCTTCCATGTAGGGATTTGGGGGGAGGGTGTCAAATGCAATTCAGCCACAATATCCCTTCTGCCTTTCCACTGAAGAGTGACTAAAATTACCTGAGAAGATAACATTAGGAGGTTCCTTTATGTTTCATGGAATGGCTTGGGATTTTAGTAATTAAATAAACAGATGGTTGGGCTACAAGGTAGGATAAGATAAGACAGTAAGAATGACAAGATCAAAGTAAAGTGAGTACTGTGTATGGATGTTTTCTGTTGGGAAGTATCAGGGAAGGCTTATTAATAATAACAGTTGTTGTTGTTGTTGTTGTTAGGTGCCGTCGAGTCGGTATCCGACTCATAGCGACCCTCATAGGGTTTTCAGTGGCTGAGTGCTTCGGAATTGCCTTGGGAAAGGATTGCCAGGCCCTTCTCCCATTTTTTGCGGTGCTGGGAATTGAACTCGGGGCCTCAGAGACTGCAACGCAGCGCTCTACCCACTAAGCTAAATCTCAGCCCGAGTAACAATAACAGTAGTGAATTGTTATTAAGCATCCTTTCCTCATTCATCCAGTACCTGTGAAGCTATACTATATAGTAGGAACTTTTCTAGATGCTGGGAATAGGCACAGAATGGCAAGGAAGGTGGTCACTTTAGTAGTTTTTTTACAATCTAGTGAACTAACAGCACTGTGAGTTACAGAGACTGTTGCCTTGCATGGATCCCCCTGGATGACATGACACCCACCTCTCTAGCTTTGGCCACTGGTGGCAGCTGGTTGCTCAGAGGAGTTGTCCTCTCAGCCAAGGAGCCTTGTCTCCACTAAGGTGATTCTTCCTCTCAGGGGCAGCCTGTATTCAGTGACTAGCAGATGGGTCTGTAAAGGAATAACCATTTGCCTCAATTCCAGACAACTCTGAGGGTCCAGCTCTGCAACTTCCTGTGAGTTTGGCTGAGGTCTCTTTTGTGTCAGCATCATGGTGCAATGCATCACCTGTTCACTCTTGCATCCTTTATGCCCCCAAAGGCAGTGTTTTGGGTAACACTGTGTGTAGAACTTCCTATGTAGACCTCCAGTTCAGAGCCTATCTTAGCCTGTGTTGCTATAACAGAGTACCCTGAGACTGGGTAGCTATAATGAACAGAAGTTTTTTGGTTCATGGCTGCGGAGGCTGGAAAGTCCAAGAACAAGGGGCTCATTTGAAAAGGGCCTGCTGGATGTAGCATATTATGGTGGAAGGTGGAAAGACAAATGAGAGAGAGAGAGACCCAATTCACACTTTTATAAGGAGCCCACTCCTGCGATGATGCCTCTTATGAGGCCCCATCTCACACCACCATTGCATTGGGTATTATGTTTCCAACACATGCTTTTCAGAGGACATATTTAAGCCATGACATTGACCTAAGACATGTATTTTTTTAAAAATCCCAACAAAAACCTATTATGTTATGGTATTTTCTTATACTTAGCAAATTAGGAAATTGAGGCTTAAGGAGGCTGAGTAACTTGCTCCAGATCAAAGCTAATCAACAGTGAAACTGGGTTGTGTACCCATTTCTGACTCCAGAGCATTTTCTCTTAAGGTACCCTCCCCTCCTTTCCCTTCCCCTACCGTGAGGTGGGAAGTAAGCTTGGCCATAAGGATGCCCAAGCCTGAGTTCTGAGGACAGCTTCTCTCAGCTCTCAGGATTTAATCTGCATGTGATTTGCCTGGGTAAGAATCAAGTCATTTATGATTGATCCTAAAAAAGCCACTGTCTTTTCTTTTTTTTTCTAAAATGTCTCTGTAAATGCAGTGTATTGATTTCAGAAAGACAATTTAAGCCAATTAAAAAAACTATGAAAATATGGATTTTGTTAAAAACTTGAATCCATAAAGCCATTTTGATTTCCTATGATCGTGGCATAATGGCTGACTCCCATCCAAGAGACCAAATGCTAACAAAGCTCCGGAGGGGTTGATGCTATTGAAATGCTTTATCTCCAGGAGGCTGAATTCTCTTGCTAAAGCACTTAATGTTTCTTAAATTCTTAAATGCTTTCTTATATTTATGTATGTAGCCAACAACTTACTTTGTTTTGTTTTGTTTTTTCATTATCTCACTGGAGAGTCACATTAAACTGGCAGGTAGTTTTGAGCATTCCTACTTTACAGATTAGGAAACTGGGGTCCAAAGGGATTCAAGTGCCCCAGGTCACACAGGTGCGTAGAGAAAAGCCCACACTCAGAAAGCGGTGCAACTGTCTCCCTCCTGTTGACTGCTGGGTGGGGGTACGAGCCTTCAGGTGCCTGATCCTTGGGAACTGAACTCGACCATCTTTACGTAAGCCATGGCCACTGCTCGACAGGACATCTTCCTCTGGAACTTATCTGCATGTCCCAAACCAAATCTGGTGTTTATCTTCTGCCTCTCTCTCTCTTTTTTTTTTTTTTGGTACTGGGGGTTGAGCCCAGGGCTTTGCACTTGCATCCTCTGCAAGTGCTGGACCACTGAGCTGCACCCCCAGCCTTTTTTTTTTTTTTTTTTTTTTACTTTTTTGAGACAGGGTCTTGCTAAATTACGCAGACTGCCTCTGGTCTCGAACTTGCGATCCTCCTGCCTCCGCCTCCCAAGCCGCTGGGATTACAGTTGTGCGCCACTGCTCCTGGCTTCTGCCTCTCATTTGAGCTAATGATACCAATTTCCCCCTCAACCATCTAATCCAGAAACCCTAAACATTCTTGAGTTTCTTACATTTCTATTTGTATCCTTGCTTTATCTTCTCTATATCTAAAATTTCATTTTGTACCTTGTACCAAATACTTATCAAACCTCCTTGGTACTATGCCCAGGTCCTCATCACCTGTCATCTAGAGTGCTATTAATCCAACAGTCCCCTAACTGTACAGAAGAAGGTGTCTCTGGTCTCTGTTCTCTTTCAATTCAAAGGAGGTAATAGCAAGTTGTGAGTTATGATGTCAGAGTGCTTGGATTTGAATCATGTTTTTACCAGTAACTGCTCAGACCTTCCTTGCCTTAAGTTTCTCATCTGTTAAATGGAGGAAATAATGATAACAGCCTTATGGGATTATTGTGAGCATTAATTAAGGTAATATGTGCAGTATCCTTAGAACAATGTCCAGGATACAGTAAGAACTCAATAAATGCTAACTATTATTATCACTTGTTTTGCTTTTGAACATTGAAACAATCTTTATAAAAAATAAATCCAATCAGTTTACTTTCCTGTTTAAAAACCTTCAGTGGCTTCCAGAACTTTTGGAATATTATTCCCGACATTTCAAAAAAATTGAAAAATATCTTGTTCTCATGTGCCTTTGAGTTGAGTCCAACTCATAGTGACCCTAAATACAACAGACAAAACACTCCCCAACACTGTGCTATGCCCAGCACTGTTGTCAGTGCTTCTTTGCGATTCATAGGGTTTTCAGTGGTGGATTGTTTGGGGAGTGGGCTGCTGGGTCCTTCTCCCTAGCCTGCAGCACCTGGTGTTCCCAGGCAGTCTCCCATTCAAGGACTAACGAGGCCGACCTTGCTTAGCTTCTGGGTGCTATGGCTACAAACTTAAAAAAAAAAAATCTAGTTACTATTTTGTGTAATCTACCCTATATTCTAGGCACTTCAGAAATGATTTTTAATTTCGTAAGAGATAAATGGAATTAAAATACATATATTTGCTATGGTTTAACCTTCCCCCACCTCCTGCCAAAGCCTGTGTTAAAGGCTTTGTTCCCAGCCCATGGTGCTGTTGGGAGGTCATGGGAGCATAGGAGGCAGAGGCTATCCCAGTCACTGGGAGTGTGCGCTTGAAGGGCATATAAGGACCCCTCCTCCACCTGCTCCCTGCTACAATGTGCTGTTCTGTGCTGTCACAGGCCCCAAAGCAATGGGCCCTAAATATAGACTGGAACTTCTGAAACTGTGAGCCAAAGTAAACCTTTCCAATTTTTTAACTTGATTGTCTCAGGTATTTTGCCCCAGTAATGGGCAGCTCACTAACACATTCTTCTACAAATTATTTTTTCCTTCAACAATGTGACTTGGAGATTTTACTTATCTTTTGTTTATTTTTGTGGTACTGAAGATTTTGCTAGGCAAGTGCTCAACCACTGAGTTATATCCCCAGCACCCCAACCTTTAAAAAAAAATTATTTCAAGGCAAGGTCTTGCTAAATTATGCAGGCTGCCTCTGGCCTGAAACTTGCCATCCTCCAGCCTCAGCCTCCCCACTCGCTGGGATTATAGGTGTGTACCCCCATGCCCAGTTTGACTTGGAGAGTTTATATTGTCAATATGTAAATTGAGGCTGGCTTATTTCACTTAACATCGTGATCTCCAGTTTCATTCATTTTCTTGCCAAGGACCCAATTTTGTTCTTTTTCAAAAAAGAAATTGTTTTTTCTTTACGGCTGAATAAAACTTCATTGTGTGTCTGTATGACATTTTCTTTCTCCATTCATCTGTTGATGGACATCTAGGCTAATTCCATACGTTGGCTATTGTGTAGTGCCACAATAAACAAGTATATGCAGATATCTCTGTGGTATGCTGACTTAGATTCCTTTGGGTATGTATCTATGAATAGTATAGCTGAATTATATGGTAGTTCTATTTTTAGTTTTTTTAGGAATGTGCATACTGATTTCCACAGTGGCTGCATCAGTCTGTCTTCCCACCAGCAGTATGAGGGTTTCTTTTTCCTGGCATCCTCACCAGCATTTGTTTGTTTTGTTGTTGTTGTTAGCCATACTGACTGAGGTGAGATGGAATCTCAATATAGTTTTAATTTGCATTTCCCTGATGGCATTTCCCAGACTCAGACAAATATCACATTTTCTCTCATATGCAGAATGTAGATTTAAATATATATTCATACACACATGTGTACATATATATGACATGAAAGTAGGACTTCTTATGTGGAGGAAGGGGATCAGTGAGAGGGGAAAGGAGGACAAGGGAGGGTCATGGGGGTGAATATGAGCACAGTACATGATATGCACATATGAAAATACTGTAATGAAGCACATCATTTTGTACAATAAATATACATTAATAATAAATTTTAAAAAGAGAAAAAAATGCCAGTTGACTTCATTCCACTTGAGAACTGCATGACATTCCATAGCGTGGATGCCAAAATCAAACTATTCTCTTAAATTTATCATTTTCCTTTTGATGTATATGTTGGTAGTAGGATAGACTGAAGCACAACTCTTTACCTTTCCCTATATGCATGCCCTTTTGCGATGTGACATGGCAGCTCCTCACACCAAGAGGTGGAGTCTGTTTTTCCAATCCTTGAATCAGGTGAGGCCCTGTGACCTGCTTGGGCCAACAGGATGTGGCAGAAGGCTCGTGTTCCAGTTTAAGCCTTGGCTCATAAAGCCTGGCTTTCTCTATTCTTGGAATCCTGCTGTCAACCATGTGGACAAACCACGGTTGTCCTACGAGAGGCTGAAAAACCATGTGGTGCAGAGATGGGGCTCCCAGGTGACCTGGCAGCTAACTGTAGGTACATCAATGAACACAGCCAAGACCAGGAGGACTGTTCAGGTGAGCTCAGCCCAAGTTGTCAATCTGGTAGAATCAGGAGCTAAATAGGTAGCTTCAAGTCTCTAAGTTTTGGACTTATTGTTATTTATTTATTTATTTATTTATTTATTTATTTAATTTTGTGGTGATGGGATTAAACCCAGGGCTTTATGCATGCAAAGCCAGCACTCTACCATTGACCTTCATCCCTGTTGTTGTTGTTAGGTGCTGTCAAGTCAGGTCTGACTCATAGCAACCCTCATAACGTTTTCAATGGCTGATGGTTTCAGGAATGCTCTGGGAGTGGATTGCCACATCCTTCTCTCATTTGCACAGTGCTGGGGATTGAATCCAGGGCCTCAGAGAGTGCAGAACAGCACTTTACCAACTGAGATATATGCCAGCCCACCTCCATCCTTAGCCCTTGGCTTTTTTTAAAGACAGGGTCACCATATATAGCTCAGCTTGGACTTGAACTCTTTCTGTAGCCCAGGCTGGCCTTGAACTGAAGATGCTCCTGCCTCAGCCCCTGAGTGCTGGGATTCCAGTCATGTGCCACCACACCCTGCTTCTTTAAAGTTTTGAATGAAATTACATTGCCTTATAGATAATTTGGAAGAAGTAACATTCCTTTAATATCGAAACAACTACCATGGTATAATTTTCTCTTCTTAGTTGTTGGTTTTCTTTCATATCTTGCTCTCTTCACATAGAATTTGCACATTTCTTGTTAGGTTTCTTCTTCAGTATTTAATAGATTTTGTTACTATTGGTAATGATGCCTGTGCTGAGTTGTAACACCATTGTTTGTTGTTGTTAGATGACTCCTTTGTGCTTGGGTTCCAGCCGTAATGTAGGTTCTGGCAGTTAGACATGCTTGTGTTAGAGGCGACTTTGGGACAAGTTAAGCAGGAGCAATGCAGGGCAAGCCTGAGGCACCCATTTTTCTGGTGTGCATTGAGTTAGAAATAACTTTTTTGACATCAGCAAATTCTGCTGCTGAAAATCCCTTTTCTACTAGTGGCTGAGACTGTGTGGCCCTGTGGTCAGCAGCTTCCTGATTGGATAACTGCCTGCGGTGGAGGCAGTGTTTGAGATCCTGGTAGGAGAATTGTGATTCTGGGGAATAGTTGTTCCTGGACCTTAGCCTAGATGAAGTTTGTTGCTTCAGCCATTCCAATGATATGGCAAGACCTGGAAATAAAGTCCTTGCAGCTAAAATGAGCTAAAGAAATTTCTGTTAGTTGGGCGTGGTGGTGCATGCCTGTAATCCCAGTGACTAGGAAGACAGAGGCAGGAGGATCTCAAGTTCGAGACCAGAGGCAATCTGTGTAATTTAGTGAGACCCTGTCTCAAAAACTAACAAAAAAAAAAAAAAAAAAAAAAAAAAAAAAAAAAATTCTGTTGTCTGTAACTGAGCCCTAAATGCAATAGTATCCTTTTTGATCATTTGTTGGTCATTGTTGGTGTTTAGAAATAATCAATAATAACCCTGTCTTTCAAAAAATTATTTTTCTCTTTTGTGTCTCCTGTTATTGAGATTATAAGGACTTCTGGGATTTAGCTCAGTTGGTAGAGCGCTGCACTGAAATCTCTAAGTTCAATTCCCAAGTTCAATTCCCAGCACCACAAGAATGGGAGAAGGGCTGGCAATCCACTCCCAAAGTAATCCTGAAATAGTCAGCCATTGAAAACCCTATGAGAGTCTCTATGGGTCAGATACCGACTCGATGGCACCTAACAACAACATGATAACATTGAGTAACAGGAAGATGGCATATTTCCTATGCTGTCCCTGACAAACGGAGAACATTCTAGTGTTTCACCATTAAATGGGATGTTTTTTGTTGGTAGATACCATCTATTAGCTTAAGACCTTTGATTGTCTGTTTTAACTGAGCTGAGTGTGAATTTTTAAAAATAATTTGTACTTATTTACATTTATATTTTGTCTTACCCCGTTATGATAGTGAATTTCATAATGTTTTTCCTAATGCTGACAGATTCCTGAGATTTTTCCTAATATTTAAGAAAGACATTGACAGATTTGATTTATAACATTTTACTTGGAATTTTCCTGTTTATGCTCAAAAGTAAGTTTTTCCAAAGGGAATGTTTTGTGTGCATGTATATTTTATGTTTTAATCCAATTTAGTACTAGGATTATGCTAGCCCAACAGAATGAACTGAATAACTTCTCATGCTTTTCTAGGCTCTGAAATAGGTGATCTAAGATTTACTACTCTTCTTATAAAGCAATTTTATAAAATTGGCCTGATGCCAGTTTTATTCCTAAATCTTTGATTACCTTTTCGATTTCTTCCTTAATTATGAACATAGTGAGTTTTTAGGTTCTTGAGTCATTTTTTTCATTGATGTATGTTTAGGAATACATTTCATCTAGGTGAGTGTTGAAATTGAGCTTCTTTTCTCTTTCTCTTCCTCTTCCTTCTCTTCCTCCTTTTCCTCCTCCTCTCCTTCCTCCTCCTCCTCCTCCTCCTCTTCTTCCTCCTCCTCCTTTTTGTACTGGAAATTGAACCCAAGGCCTTGTGCACACTAGGCATGCACTGTACCACTAAGATGTACTCCTTGACCCTATTTTATTTTTTATTTTGAGACAAGATCTTGCTAGGTTGTGCAGGCTGCCTCTGACCTCAAACTCATGATCCTCTTGCCTCAGCCTCCTGAGTTGGCGGGAGGTGTGCCATAGTGCCTCGTTGAAAATTGAGCTCTTATAAGAATAGCCAACATGTATATATTGCTTACTATGGTATCAGGCATCATGTTAACTACTTTCATATGTAAGACATTTAGTCTTCCCTGAGGTAGGTATGGAACTGTGCTAGTTTCATCAGATAGGGAAATTGAGGCCCAGAGAAGAGGTTTGGTAACTTTTCTGGCAAATGATAGAGTTGGGATTCAAACTAGGGTGGTCTGGCTCTAGATGCTCCTATAATTATTTTAACCACTCTGTACCTGTAGGTAGTCTCGCCTTTTTCTCTCCTAAGAGTTTGTTTTTGCCCCCTCTTTTTTGTTGTGATCAAATGTGCTAAAGTATTGCCAGTTTTATTATGTTACTGTTATTTTTCCATCTAAAGGACCATTTTTCATTTTATTGACCAAGATCATTTAAAAAATATATTTCACATTTACAGTTTAGTTGCTATTCCATTAATTATTTCACATATTAATGGCTTTTTTCTTTCTTTATATTTGTTCATTTTTAAGTTTCTTGAATACCTAGATAACTTAAACTAATAAACACATCAAAGACCTCTGAACATTGCTGAGACTACAACTTAAAGATTTTGTTATACAATGTTGTCACTGGTGTTAATTTTGAGAGTCAATCATTTTGGTTTTAATTTCTGCTTTTATTTACAAGTTATTTAAAAGTGCTCTTGAAACTTTCTAAGCAATTATTTTAGGACATGATGTTTCTGGATATCTTTTGTCTCAAATTTCTCATAACATTGGGTTGTATAATACTTGATTGATTTTGCTTTTTATCAATATAAAAATTTCTGTGTTTCATTTAATGTTCTACTCCATTGAATTTTATTTAATCTGAAATTAATATTGAGAATTCCTTCCTTCCTTCCTTCCTTCCTTCCTTCCTTTCTACCTTTCCTCCCTCGCTTCCTCCCTCCCTTCCTTCCTTCCTTTTCCCCCACCCCCTTTCCTTCCTTCCTTCCTTCCTTCCTTCCTTCCTTCCTTCCTTCCTTCCTTTCTTCCCTCCCTCCCTCCCTCCCTCCCTTCCTTCCTTCCTTCCTTCCCTCCTTCCTTCCTTTGCAGTACTGGCAGTTGGGTCCAGGGCCTTGAGGCAAGCTCTCCACCACTGAGCTGCAACCCAAACCCTTTTTCATTTTTACTTTGTATTTTGAAACAAGGTCTCACTAAGCTGCACAGGCTGCCCCTGGCCTGCGAACCTGCAATCCTCCTGCCTCAGCCTCCCGGGTAGCTGGGATTACAGGTGAGCACCATGGATTTTTCTTCTGAGATGACAGATGGTGAAGAGCAGCTAGCATTTGCCTGATAATAATAGTAGGCATGGGAAAGGATTTCCTTAATAAGATGCCAATTGCTCGGGAAATCACACCAAAAATAGACAAATGGGATTACATGGAATTAGAAAGCTTCCATACAGCAAAGGAAATAATCAACAGAGTTAAGGAAAAGCCCACTGAATGGGAGAAAATTATATAAATACTTTATGTATTTGTTGTTGTTGTTGTTAGGTGCTGTTTGGCTTTATGGAAAACATTGTCCTTATTTTTCTCATTTCACTAAAAATCTACAAAAACTTGACCATGGCCTGAGAATGAATTGAACACTAGTTTTTGACAATATGGGCTCAAAATCACCTTTTTCAGCCTCATTTTTCCTTTTCCACACTCCACTGAATATTCTGAACTCTTTTTTCTTTCCTTCTTTCCTTTTCTTTCTTCCTGTCTGCCTTCCATTTGCCCTATCTCCTTTTAATTCTTTCTTGCCTCTATGTATTTGTAAATAATAGTCATCACTTACTAAAATGCCTTTCCCCGCTCTTTCCTACAGAGATTATAATTTATGTCAAGGACAGATTTTTTTCTGAAGAATTTACATATTTCAAAACTAACATAAGACTAATTTTCACAAAGATCTTACAGAAGTATTTCTGATAGTAAGTATTTCTGTTTACCAGCTCATGTGGTAGTAGTGTAAACACTGCCTGCAATTCACTTTGCATAACAGTATGGAAAATAAACAATTCTTGATGAAGTACACAATGTTTTAGATATTGCATAATTTCCAATTTTGTACATAAGTTGGGACATTATTAATATTTTTGTACTATATGCTTTCAAATTAACTCAGTGTTGCATAATATGCAATTGCCCTTTGTTACCCTACCACCTCTGATTTCTCATTAGCACTTGATTATATTTGTGATAATAGCAATCCTTGCAGTAGGAACATTCACTCATTTCTCTCTTGGAGAGGAGCTGCTACTCTGATTGGGTCGGGTCTGAGCTCTCAGCAGGGCAAAGTGAATGATTAATAAGGGAGAGCAGAGTGCCTTAAGGGACTGTGACCGTATGTGCAGTTTTCCTGGGACAGCCCTGGTCCCACTGGCCTCCACATGGATGCCCTGGGTCAGAACTCGTTGGCAGCAGGATTCCTTGCTGGCACTGCTCTCTGTACACTCAGCTCCCGACGGCAAGCTCCTCAATGTCAAGCTTCCCTAGACGGGGCCTCCCTTCCCTTTGGATGTGCCCTGGTCCCTGCGCAAAAGAGGAGAGGTTTGGGAATGTTCTGACCTACAGACCCTGCCCTCCTAGAGTCAGGGCAGTGGCTCATCTGGCTTCTTTAGACCCAGAGCTTTCTGTGTATTTCAACCCAGCATTTACATGCACATGAGTATTGGGTGTTTTCTGGTGCTTTCTCTTCTCTTAGTAACACAATACTTTGCTTCCTCCTGTGACTGTGTGCACAGCTCCCTGTAGGGGCAGAGAGGTGAGGGAGTACAGAATTGCCCAAAGCCCTCTTCCTGACCAGCACCTCCCAGGCAGGTGGTTGTTGTTGTTGTTAGGTGCTGTAGAGTCGTGTCTGACTCATAGTGAACCTCATAGGGTTTTCAATGGCAGATTGTTTCGGGATTGCCTTGGAAGTGGGTTGCCACGTCCTTCTCCCATTTTTGCGGTGTTGGGAATCGAACTCGGGACCTCAAGAGACTGCAGAGTGGCACTGTACCAACTGAGCTAAATCCCAGCCCCCCAGGCAGGTAGGGGCTGGGAAACAGTGGAGTTGGCCTTTTCCGCCTTGAGGTGAAGCTCCCTCGTGGAGCTTGGGGATCATGCTTTGTCTTTTTAGAGGCAGACCTGGCTAGTACTGATGCCCAACATTTCTGCTTTACTAAGTACAATTGCTTTATCTCTGAATAGACTAGTCTTCCATCCAGCTAAAAGAGATATCTTCCCTATCATATTATGTGTCATTTTCTCCTCTGTGTGTTTTGGGACTCTCTGGCAAATGCCACTTATTTGTGCTTTTCCTGGCACCTGAAGGCAGATATTGTTAGCCTCAAATTCAGTTTCTTTGGATTAAAAAGCTCCAATATATTCAATATTTCCCCATTGTGATTCTGTGATCCAACAAGTGGAATCATTTTGTTCTTCCTTGGAACTTCTCCGATTCCTTCTTATCCCTCTTCAGATGTGGAGGCCAAAAATGCCAGCCAAGTCTAGAGGATGGATTCCTCCTTGGCACTTCTACATCCTCATCTCTCAGCTCAGTCCCTCTCATCTTCATTCTGGACATGCTTCTGGTTCCTTCCATTTGTTGCCGATTGCAGTCCCTGTGGGCTTTTATTCTCTTTCTATTTCTGAGCAGCTCATTGACCCCCTTGTATCTGTGGGTTTTGTTTGTTTTGGTAACAGTCTAATATCTTATACTTAAAGCCTATTAAGCTTCATCCTTTGATTTTGTGGTTTCTTGAATTCAAAGTCAACATGACAAATAATATTATGGACTTTTAGCAAGTCTGCTCAAATCTTCATAAACGATATTGATAACTACTAGTAATGGATAATTATATATTTGACACTGTTTTAGGACTGCACTATCCAGTAAGGTAGCTACTTGCTACATGTAATTGTTGAAAATTAAATTAACTGAAATGAAATAAAATTAAACATTCAGTTTCTCAGTTAAACTAGCCACATATCAAGGGCTCAGTAATAACGTGTGGCCAGAGGCTACCATGTATTGGACATCACAAATATGGAATAGTTCCATAATTACATAAAGTTTTATTGGGTAGCATCAGTCTAAAGATTTTCTAGTTTGAGGAGTAGTTTTGGAAAAGAAAATTGGTCACACTGATGATCTTGAATCACAGAATCAAAGAGACTTACATTTAGGAACTTCTAATATTTATATACCCACTCCCCAAAAAACAATCAGCCATTGAAATCCCTACAAATAGCAGAGATGCACTTAACAATACTGTTTCTCCTGTTGTGTGTAGGGCTATTTGTCAGACACTGACTTACTGGCACCTAAGAACAACAATATTTATACACTGTTAAATGTTCTGCCTTGCAAAGTTCTTACTAAGTAATAGGTAATGGCTTCTCCCACTTACTTGTTTATTCAAGGTAAAAACAAATGAAATACCATGTATATTAGTCAGCATTTTATCACTATAACAAAATATTTGAGACAATCAGCTTAAAAAGAGAAAAGGTTTATTTTGGCCCACAATCTTGAAGGTTTTAGTTTGTGATGATTGGCTACCTTGTTTTGGGCCTGTTGTGAGGAAGCACATGGTAAGAGGATAATATGACAGAGGAAAAAGTATTCATTTTATGGTGAGGATGCAAAAGAAAAACAGAAGGGGATGAGGTCCTACAATCCCCTTCAAGGACATGCCCCCAATGACCTAGAAACCTCCCATTAAGCACCACCTTTTAAAGGTTCCACCACCTCCTAATGGTACCACCCTGGAGACCAAGCCTGAACACATGGTCAAGAGTCAAACTAAAGCACTATCGACTAGGAAACAGATATGACAAGACTGAGCTGACATAATTCTAGGCAAAAATTTTAAAAATGATTACTTTTGACTTTTATTGGGTCTATCACAGTTAAAAGTACATCTTCCCGTTAAGTCTTGGATTTCTCAATAGGAATTTCAGGTGCTTGCTGTCCTTCCTCTTTCCAGTTCTTCAAACCAGCCTGTTCCATGTGCTGCAACCCAAGCAGTGAGCTCACCTGCTTGTTTCCTTTGTAAAAAATTTTTAGTTAGCTTGTAATAGAATGGATTTCATAATGGCATTTTCATACAGTTGTTTTTGCTCTTACTCACCCTCATCCTTGTTTGCTGCCATCTCCTCAGCTGGTTCCCTTGTTGCTTATGTCTCATCTTTTTTCTCTCTCTGATTTGATCTTTGTGGCAGTGGTCTCTGAAGTGGAGTGCATATCACTCTAGGAGTTATGCAGTATTGGTTGGTTTGTTGGTAGGTGCTGTCGGGTCGGTGTCCGACTCATAGAGACCCCATGCACAGCAGGTGAAACACTTTTGTCATGCTTCTCTGTTATTCATAGGGTTTTCAATGGCTGGTTGATTTTTGGGAGTGGGTTGCCAGGTCCTTCTCCCTTTACGCAGTATTAGTGCTGTTGTATTCATTTATTTTCGTCATTGGTTAAAATTTTCTGCTTCCTGTGTTTTGTAATGTACATGATTTATTAGGACAGCTGGATAGATTTGCATATAGTACAGGTATGTTTTGTACTCAAGGAATGTTTTGAATGATGGTGCGTAATGAAATACCACTGGGAGCCCTTGCTTGTTGCTTTGTCTTGGCCCTAGAACCGCAGCATTTATTCTTATTCTGCTTCTCTGGTCTTGGCATTCACATTTATGCCTTTCCCTAAGCAACACTAGCTCCTTTCCCCACCTGTAGCCCTGGGGACACCAACCTCTGGCAGCAGCTTCTTCCCCAGCACCCTGCGAATGTAGCCACCACAGTCTTATTCAACCTCATTATTTTTTACTTATTTATTTTTTTCCTGAGTTGTAAGATGAATTTCATCCAAAGTTTACTTAAAAACTCTAAAGAGCTAACAATATTGCAGAAAAGGTGACCATCATGTCAATTTTTGTCTGCTCTGTCATGGTTTCTTTTGTGCAGAAGATTCTTGCTCCCAGGATGTTGCACCCCATATGAGCAGAGTGTTCTTTGTCAACTTTCTTTTCTCAGTCGTACCCCTGACCCATTCACCTTGAACTGTTCCTTAGACCTCATTCCATCCCATATAGCTCTGGCTCTCTTTAAGCCCTTCTGGCTCAGCTTTTGTTTCTGTCATTTTCTTGTCTATTGTTTTTATAAGGTCTTCCTGGGTCTGAACTGGATTTCTCTGGACAAGGATGTGGCTGTGTTGTTGGTTCCGTGGATTCAGGCTGCCAGAGGAAGTCCTTCCTGGGAATTAAAATTCTTCATGACCCTTTGTTAATCAACCTGGTCATTCTCACCTTTATCCCAGGACTTCAGGTGGTGCCCAATATTTTCTTCAGGCTGCCACTTGCATTTTACTAGATTTTCTCAGGATCATTTCATTTATGAACTGGGAGGGACATTAGAACTCACGGAGCTCAATACCTCCATTTCCTAAGCACATAAATGAAGGGGAAATGACTCGGTCCAAGATGTTTAGTTAATGAAAGCAGAGCTAACCTGGGGTTCTGTATCTCCTGATCTGTTTTCTGCTTGTCTTTTCATTCAGCTGACATTTCCAAATTGTTCTTGGTCAAGAAAGGATTCTCTCTAGTCAGGTAAATATAGGCAAGAATGAGTTAACCATATTTATTTATTTATTGCAGTACTGGGGTCTGAATCCAGGGCCTCATGCATACTTTACAAGCACTCTACCACTGAGCTACATCCCCAGCTCCATTTTTAATTTTTTTATCTTGAGACAGAGAAAATCTCCCTTAGTTAGGCAGGCTGCCTGTGGCCTCAAACTTTTGATCTTTCTGCCTCAGCCTTCTGATTTGCTGAGATTATAGGCATGTACCACTGTGCCTCAATTGAGCTGACAAATTTAAATTTTAATTTTAATTGTAGCTGTGTATTCTACAAGATTCCTTTGAGTCTTTAAGATGGATATCTGTAATGTGAAACTTGGAGGTAGGTGAAGGTGTGTTATATTCAGTAATTCCCAATTTATTTGAAAATGGAATTCCATATTCACCCAGAATTATGCAATGTGACACTATCATTTCTTCAAAGCCAGAGGTCCTTGTTTATTTTCATCAGTAATTAAGTACTCCCTAAATATATATATATATATATATATATATATATTTTCCTTTACCCACTGAGAATTCTTTTTAATAATAGACTACTTGATTCTTGGATCATCTTTACTCAATGATTTCAAAGTGCAAAGTGTTTAAAGCTCATTTGGCTTTGGATAATTCCCCCATGGGACAACGTGTGTAGGGTTTTTGGCATTTTGTTTTGTGTTGAAGTTGGGTCCCTATTTATCAAACCTTTAGATTTGGTTTATAAATGTCAAAGTTAAATGGAGGTGATTACCAAACAGTTCTAGGAAAGCTAAGAGGCAAATGCTCATCGTTAATCCAAGTCTATTCTTGGGCACTTAGCTTTTCCCAGCCATTAGCATTCAGACACTGTTATTAGCACATAGACACCCAATCACCCCATGTGCATTAGCCAAATTAGATGTGTTGATTAAAGGTACAAATTATGTGATATGTGTTTATATATCAAAATAAGATGGTTTTAGTTAGACAGGAGAATATTACTTTTTGCTCTCTCTCTCTTTCTCTCTGCCCCTGTGTGTGTGTGTGTGTGTGTGTGTGTGTGTGTGTGTGTGTGTCTATGGACGCAAAAGTGGCATGATAAGTTACCAGAAAAATGTCTATTTTGCAATTAAAAAATCAGTCTGTGACAAAAATCTATTTCCTCCTATTTTTCATGGTATTACAGAGAGTTAAAAAATATTAGTATAAGTAAAATATGAAATTCCTAATAAGTGTGAAATCAGTGGAGACATCAAATAAATTAAACAGTACAACAGGCAGATGGGACCTTATAGTGCACTGATGAGTATTACAAGTCTTCAATTTCTATGTCACTCATAGCAAAAAGTGTAATTCTAGCTGGAACCATGTCACTTTAAGGAATGATCTCATTTAGTAAGGACTTGTCTTTAATGGAACTCATAAATAGTGTATCACCTTTCAAAGTACACTTGCACACATGGTTGGCTCTTGGGCAGGGGAAGGAGTTAGTTATAAAGTCTTTGTAAGATAGCAGAAATTTTTTTTGTTTTTTTTTTAACAAAATTTATAACAGTGGAAGAGGTGCAAGATGATCTGCAGTAGGACAACATAAACATATACTGAAGAATTATCTTGAGTGTTTCCATGCAGCTATTGCAGCCTGTGCCCCTCATCTCTTGGGTTACATCCTGAAGGATGTCAAGACAAAGCCCTCTACACTCACACTTCCAGTTATTAATGAATGTTTACAGTTGTTTCTCCACATTTTGAGTCATGCCACATCAGCAAAAATAGAGTGCAAGTAGAGGTCCCTGGAGATTTACTCCATTCCTGTCATTAAGGTAGACTCTACGTTGAAGAGGCAACTCTTCTCCAGTGGTCTTTTAGGTGCCTTCCAACCTGGGGGCTCACATCCTGGCACTGTATCTGACAGTGTTTCTCTGCTACTTGTAGGGTTTTTAATGGCTACTTTTTTGGGGGAGAGGGCTGCCTACTCCCTAGTCTGTCTTAGTCTAGAAGTTCAGCTGAAACCTGTCGACTATGTGTGACCCTGCTGGTATTTGTAATATGGGTACCATAGCTTTCAGCATCACAGCAACATACAAGCCCCCACAGTTTGGCAAACAGATAGGGAAAAAATTAAAGAATGCAGGAAACATCAAAAGAAGATGGGAAGAATACATCGAGTCATTATACTACAAAGAATTTGTGGATGACCAATCATTTCAAGAAGTTGCATATGATCAGGAACCAATGGTATTAAAGGATGCATTGGAAGCTGCCTTGAAGGAATTGGTGGAAAACAAGGCTCCAGGAATTGAGGGAATACCAATAGAGATGTTTCAACAAGCAGATGCAGCATGGATATACTCACTTGTTTATACCAAGAAAGTTGGAAAACAGATACCTGGCCAACTGACTGGAAGAGATCCACATTTGTGCCTATTCCCAAGAAAGGGGATCTAACTGAATGTGGAAGCTATTGAATGATATCATTAATATCACATGAAAGCAAAATTTTACTAAAGATGATTCAAAAGAGACAGCAGCAATTTATAGACAAGGAACTGCCAGAAAATTGAGCTGGATTCAGAAGAGGGCATGGAACAAGGGACATCATTGCTGATGTCAGATTGGTATTAGCCCAAAGCAGAGAATACCAGGAAGATGTCTATCTATGTTTTATTGACTATGCAAAGGCATTTGTGTGGATCATAACAAATGCCTTTGTGTGGATCATAACAAATGCCTTTGTGTGGATCATAACAAATTATGGAAAACACTGAGAAGAATGGAAATCGAGAGCACCTAACTGTACTCATGAGGAATCTATACAAGGACCAGGAAGGAAGTTGTTCGGACAGAACAAGGAAACACTGCCTGATTCAAAGTCAAGAAATATGTGTGTCTGGGCTGTATCCTTTCACCATACCTCTTCAATCTCTATGCTGAGCAAAGGATCCAAAAAGCTGGACTTTATGAAGAAGAACACAGCATCTTGATTGGAGGAAGACTCATTAACAACCTGTGTTATGCAGATAACACAACTCTGCTCACTGAGAGTGAAGAGGATTTGAAACATTTACTGATGAACATAAAAAAAAACATAGCCTTCATTATGGATTGTGCCTCCACATCAACAAAACAAAAATCCTTATAACTGGGTTGGTAAGCAACTTCATGATACATGGAGATAAGATTGAGGTTGTCCAACATTTTGCTTTACTTGTTTCTGCAATCAACACCCATGGAGCCAGCAGTCAAGAAATCAAAAGATGCATTGCATTGGGAAGAGCTGTTGCAAAAGATCTCTTTAAAGTATTGAAAAGTAAAGATGTCACATTGAAGATGAAGATATGCCTGACTCATGCCATGGTATATTCAGTCGCATCATATGGCTGTGAAACCTGGACATTGAAGAAGGGAGACAGGAAAAGAATTGATGTACTAATGTGAGCATGTATTATTGCTGTTCTTTGTTTTTATCCTATGTGATGCTTTTGAATTATTGTGCTGGAGATAAATATTGAATATATCACAGACTGCCAAAAGAACCAACAGATCTCTCCTAGAAGAAGTGTAACCAGATCAGTCCTTGGAAGCAAGAATGGCTAGACTGCATCTTAGGTATTTTGGATATGTTTTTCAAGAGGGACCAATCCCTGGAGAAGGACATCATGTTTTTGAGAGTGGCAGGTAAATGAAAAAAAAAGGAAAATCCTCAATAAGATGGATTGACGTAGTGTCTACAACAATGAGTTTAAACATAAAACAGATCATGTACCTGGCACAGAATTGCAGAGTGTTTCATTTTCTTGTATGTAGGGTCACTATAAGTCATACCTAACTCAACAACACCTAATAATAATAATTCACACTTCATCAGATATTCACCTTGGGGACTGGGAGGCAGGAGCTACTTTGTAAGATCCTTGTAACCTGTTATTTTTAGTTACTTGTCCCGGAAGAGATTAGCACAGTCCTCAAACTTCTAGCCCTTACATTATCTGATATTTCCTCTCAGGAAGAAATGCATATACAATATTTAGTTTTCTTTGGCTCTTTAACCTTATTTCATCAAACCTAGAACATGATGGATTATGAAATACCCTATTGTTTTATGTATACAAAGAAGGATACTTCTGCTTAAAATATGACTATTAATAAGAGGTATCAGAAGATGGAGATATAAAATTTTGAAAAATTTGCATCACATCTTCAATGAGATATGAATATATAATTTCTGCATCTCATTGCTTTTTATTCTGTATGGCTTGTCATCCTATGTTGAGAGAGATCTTTGAAAGGAATATTGTGGGTGTTCAAGATGCACATTCTTTTGAATGAATGCAGAAATAAATAAATGAATAAGTGAAAAAACTCATTGATACTTGCTATTTGCAAGGGTCACTATTATGAGCTAGCTTAGAAGACCTAACAACAGATATACTTTACAACCCAATTAGGAAGACAAATCCTGAGTAGATGAGATGCAGTGATCCTGGGGTGCCTGGCAGCTTACAGAAGGCTGCCTAATTGAGGCTTGATTCAGGCAGGCCAGGAGATGCCTGATGCTGGTTAGGGGTGTGACTTGAACTTGGAGGAAGGGCCCAAGTCCTGAGAGTCTTAGATTTTTAATTTAATTATCTGCTCAGTCTTTATCTTGTTAGTCAGTCAGCAAATATTTATCTCCTTTCACATAGGATAAAAACAAAGAACAGCAATAATACATGTTCACATTAGTGCCAAACATTGTTCTAAGTGCCTAAGGTGCACAGAGCCATTCAACTTTTGTAACAACCCATCAGGTGGGTATCATTTCATCTCCTCTTGGAGATGAGAGAACTTGGGCACAGAGAGGTTAGTAAGTTACTTGAAATCCTGCAGCTGCTAAGTGGGTTTGAAACTTCCATGTTCTGTCTCTATAATCCCACTTCATGTTGCATCACTCTGCAATTTCTTCCCATGTTGGGTGAGGGCTGCTGGCTTTACCACGGCT